>JAFFST010053972.1:623624-637833 GCA_022414735.1 Noturus placidus
TATATATATATATATATATATATATACTGTATACGCATGTTAGGTTGATTGGCGTGTCTAAAGTGTCTATAGTGTATGAATGTGTGTGTGAGTGTGTATGTGATTGTGCCCTGCGATGGACTGGCACCCTGTCCAGGGTGTACCCCGCCTTGTGCCCAATGCCTCCTGGGATAGGCTCCAGGTTCCCCGTGACCCTGAAAAGGAATAAGCGGTTGAAGATGGATGGATGGATGGATGTTTCGCATTTTTAGTGTAGGTAGAAATTCCTTGACTGGTCATGTTAAAAGTAGCTTGTAAGTCAAAAAAGTGTGTGCACCCCTGATCTATAGTATCAAAAGCTGCACTAAGGTCAAGTAACACAAGTAGCGAGACAAAAAAACCCAAACAAACACTACTACTACTACACTACACTACTGGGGGGAATGGTTTCATAAGGGATCTTTGGATGGTTATGGGTTCTTAGTATTCTAAAGGAGATTTACTTGGAACCCTCTCTGAAAGGAAAATCCTCATTTGCAAAATTCTGTATTTAACCTTTAACAGTTTCCTCAGAGGCCCAAAATAAAGAAGACTTAAGTGTGATACATGAGACATTTTCTTTTTCTAAAAGTGTGTTAATTTGTATTTATTATGCTCAATATCAAAATCACTACACTATTAAAAACAGATTAAATTTAGATTATTCAGTTGTCCTTCTGGGCAACCCTTAACCCTATTCCCATTTCCATATCAACAACCATTTCAAGAAGAACTTTTTGGGAAGCTAAGAACCCATTATTGTGAACCTTGACAGAACCCTTTTCTAATAGTGTAGGCGGTGGTTAGAAAAGGCAGACAAGGATATGAAGATCAGATCCATTTTTGAAGTCCATTTTTCAAGTGTAGCTGTGGAGCTGAATCTTATACATCAAATAACAGATAAAAACTGAGCTATTTTCAAGCAAGACAGGGTAAAGAAAAACAAATGACAACCATGGTAACGGGATAATGAGAACAGGAAACACTGTCTATATTAGGAAACCAGATGAAACATAGGAGAGATAATGTACAAAGTATGACAGGTAATTGGAAGAAAGACCAATGTGTGTAAGTAAGAAAAGCAATGAGATCAATTAGGGAAAGAAAAGTTCATTTGCACTCTGTGTTTATATATTTATATGTCCTTTTTGTTTATTTACATTTACGTGTACCACAGTGCTGTTGAATTCTGGAATTTGATTTGTCAGTTGATGTTTTAGATACTGTAACAGCAGCTCTGACAATAGTTTTGTCTGTACAGCAAATCAAAGGTTTATATTAATGAGTTAATTCTAATATATTAGATTGCAACGTATTAATGCATTCTAATACAATATTGTTTCTATAGTAACTTACACAGGGTTTTGTATGGAGGAGACAAGCACAGGACATAAACATGGTTTAATGATACTCATTAACATACAAAGCTATAATTTAATCATGTAATCAATGTAATCGTTGGCCAATTGCTGTTATATAAGAGAAATTAAACACTTCATGTCATGCTCTTACAGGAAAATAATCAGTTTCAGGGTGGTAACATTTCTGCATTTCATTATTTTCCTGTGTCTTTTATTCCTTACTTGCAGTACACTTTTAAATAGGTTATATGCCTCAGTGGTTCTTTAGATAGTTAAGAGATCTTGGCATTTTTAAAGGGTCTCAAATTTGATCCTTCCTTGAAACATTGTAGCATTTTACACAGAATCTTCCCCATGCGGGCAAGCCAAGGGTTTAGATCTAACTGTTTTAGAGTGTACAGTAGATTTCAGTTCCATATAAGCACAGAAAGTTAGTGGTAAAATAAATGATAGAGTTACCGCTCCAAATGAGCTGATTATTGGACAGCCCAAAACATCATGTGAAACTGATGATTATCTGCTAACAGAAAAGAAAAATAAAGTCTAGAGATTTCATCATTATTCTCTCTTTTTTTTTTACTGAACTTATTTCCAGGAGAGCTTTCTAGTGTGTCCCACGCTTCCCTTGTTAGCAGTTTTGACCACATAGACCTTTATGAGTAAATAATGGTTGTTTGTCATTAGTGTTAGCCAGTATAGTGCTGTTGATTCCTCTCATGGTAGCAACTAGGGAAAGTAACTACACCCGTCTGCACATTGAGAGCTAGTTCAGACCATTCATAGCCGATAATTGGTGAGGTGCAGTCCCTGAACATTTACCTCCAAGTTTTCCAGCACAAAATACTCACATGAAGAGACTTAATTTACAGAAGCTGTTTGTGGAGCAGTGGGAGTTGTGTGTAATAGTGATGTGTGACATCAGATGTTCCTCTGTCAAACCTACACAGAGCATTCAGGAAAAAAAAGTCACCTTTAGTCCATCTCTCACACTGGTTATTATAAGCAATGGTACTATGTTGTTTTTTTTTTTTGTTTTTTTTGTTTTTTTCGGTTGCAATTTGTACCATACAGATAAACGTATGTTTTAAATAGATTTTATTTTTACTTAATCATGGTGTGATGGTGGGACTTACAATCAAAGCCAGTTATATTCAATAATTTCTGCATTGGCTCAATTATAATATTACAGTCAACATGCTACCCCAGTGGTTATTATAGTTTAACCATTTGTTTAGCATTTTATAGTAGTTAAACCCATTTGTTAGTGGTTTTACTATTCCAGCAGTTTACTGTAAGCAGATGCATCAGTAATTCCAGTATATAGAATCACAGAGCACTTTATTAGGAACACTTTGCTATCAAAACAGCCTAAACTGGTTTCATGGCATGGATTCCACAAGATCCGACAACCCAAAGATGTTCTATTGGTTTCAGATCTGGTACATAACTCATTGTCATGTCCATAAAACCAGTTTGAGATGACTTTTGCTTTGTGACATGCTGCATTATCATGCTGAAATTAGCCATTATAAGACTGGTAAATTGTGCACATGGTCAGCAACAAAACTAAAATAGGCTGTGGCATTCCATTGATGATTGATTGGTGGTAATGGGACCAAAGTGTGCCAAGAAAACATTCCCCATACCATTACACCACCTCCACCAGCCTTGACTGTTCACACAAGGCAGGTTGGGTCCATGGATTCATGCTATTGGAGCCAATCTGTGTGGTTGAAATACTCAACCCAGCCTGTCTGGAACCAGCAATCATGTCACCGTCAAAATCACCAAAAATTTAATTTTCCCCCATTCTGATGGTTGATGTGAACATTACCCAAAACTGCTGGCCCGTAACTGCATGAATTTATACATTGCACTGCTGCCACATGATTGGCTGATAGATAATTGCATGAATGAGGTGTATAGGTGTTCCTAATAATATGCCCAGTGAGCGTACAAACAAACAGCTATCATGTGACCTAGCAGAAATCAACAAACAGAAACCTACATTCTCAGCATGTCTAATATATGTGCATACGTCTGTGAGATATATGGTACTAACTGCACTAGGAAAGCAAATAATTTTCCTTACATATCTTAAAGAATCATTACAAAATATTAAGTAATGTTATATAATGTTACATATTAAATATGCAATACACTTATCGTTACTATATACAAAAACAAAGTATAATATGTACAATATAAGGTATAAAATGTACTGTGAGTGGCAGGTTGGAATATCTTCAAGTATGTTTGATTTTTTTCATGACATTCTCGTATTGTGTGAACCTGTCTGTGAGTTGTTGTGTACAGTGATGAGTCAGCCATCGAGAGTCAGCCAATGAGATAAAATCTACTTTATCTACAGTTTGTAATGTATGGCAGATCCCTGCATCCAGTTTATCATTCATCCATTTGTATAGGATGGTGAGGGAAAATGGTGAGCACAATATCCAAATGGTTGTTAGGAACAGCAAAAAAATAAAAACAAGAATCACATGATTCTTGTCTGTGCATAATATAAAATAGTTATTTTTTGCACTATTCCACCTGTTCTCTTTGCAGAACAGACTTCTCTGCCAGCATCCTCCCAACCAATGTTTTCTCAACATTTCTCCTTTTTCTTGTTTCCTTACAAAGCAGTGTCAAAGACGCACGATAAAACCCTTGTGTTTGTTTTTTGTGAGAAAGAGGGAATTGGGGATCTGCCACACTTCAGCAGGGGTCTCTCCAAGGGTAAAAGGCTGTGTAATGTTAGTGCCTCATCCCATGCATAGCTTTACATCCACCAAACAAATGATCGCAATAAAAACAATTTTGACCAATTGATTCAACAACTTTTCTCAGAACAGCATACATACAGTGTAAGGTTAGAATACAATCTAATGTTGTCAAATAACTGCTGGACTCCCTACTTCCTGTGCATACTGTATATCCACAATTGATATCTATGAATTGCTGTCGAATACAAAACTTCTTACAGTGAAGTGCAAACAAAAATTAAATAAATAAGTATGCACAATCTAGCTCATTTGCACTTGGTTTCTTAGCTTAGGCACTGGAACTATGAAACACAGTAAACGTCATACTACCAAAAGGTCTAAGCTTAATTGTATTAAATGAACTTAGTCCTATGTTAACTTTGACTTTTACTTCATAATTTTTTTTGAGTGTCAAATAATTGATAGTGCAATCACTTGCACATTCTTCCACAAATTATGATGCTGAGCGGTTCATCAGTGTGACAGCACTAAGCAACACTTTTTTTGTTAAGCATAATTTTTCTGCTTAATGAAGTGCATCACTTAAGGGTTTATTTATTTGTTGTTTGTTTTCTTTTTCACTGAACATGGAGGCCATAAACAAAGATTATCAGCAAATGACAAAAAAAGTCAATTATTATTTTTCCAGTGGTAAAGAATGAGAAACAGAGTTTCACACAAACTAGGATCCCCTTCTGCCCTGATATTCTTCATGACAATAATGATGTCTTGTGAAGTTCACTATATTTGTATAGCGCATTTCACAATTAAAATTTGGCAAGAAAAGCAAGTAAAAATAAAACACAGAAGCAGTAAGCAAGCACTAACCCAGCGAACACAGAATGTTATTTGAATCTTTATTAAGCATGCAACAAGTTCTTAAAATGATACTGTAAACTTACTCACCCAAACTGCATACTTGAAGACTGGAAAAAGTCTCTGCTGGCAGGAGTGGAATCTACTTCTACTATTGTAGCCCATCCACTTCATGGTTCAAAGTGTTATGCCTTATGAGATGCTTATCTGCTCCCCACATTTGGTAAAAGTGATTAGTTGAGTTCTCTTAGCCTTCCTGCCAGGTCAAACCAGTCTGGCCAGTCTTTTCTGACCTTGTTTATCATCAAGGCTTATCATCTCTGCATTTCTGAAATACTCAATACAGCCTGTCTGGTACCAACAAGTTACCACACCACGGTCAAAGTCACTGAGATCACATTTTCCCCAATTCTGATGTATGATTTGAACTAGAGGCTCTAAACGTTAAAAAAAGTTAATGTGGAGTGTCTGCTATACAAGTTCCTGTGCTTGTTGTCGATAATGTATAAGAATGAGTGCATTAAAATAAACCTGTGATTTTCCCTGTGTGTGCACTATTGTCTGAGCTGCTGTTATATTAAATCAATCAACACCTTCTGACCAATCAGATTTGAGAGTTTAGCTGATACTGTATGTTAGCAAGATACAGTATATGCATTCTTTATTACAGACCCATAGGTCCATAGCAAAAAAGTATAAAGAAAACATATATTATGAACAACAAACAAACATAAAAACTTTCATTCCAATGCTTTCAGAAACACCTTGTATCACTTAATGTAATTTTATTTAAGATCATTATGATGCTATTTTTCAAATCACTTAATCGACATATGAAATTGTACATATAATTCCTTAACACAGCAAACACAGTGGGTACATTATTAAATACAAACATTGGGCTTGCACTTGTCCACCTTGGGAGTCGAAGCAAAATTCTTAACGCATCATTAAATGCCACCTGGTGCTTTTTCATTTTAGCTTTACTTTATTAACATCACAAATGTGCTGTATAAAGAGAGGTACAGTAAGCTCTGAAAAAAAGATATTTTACCAACATCTGTACACATATGAAATTTATACAACTTACAGTACTGTCACTGCACATCATCATCATCATCATCATCATCATCATCATCATCATTTAAAACATTTCTGTTGATGTGAACCAAGTATTTTACTTTATTGACCACGTTTAAAATTGGTCACCTATATAGAAGGAAGGAAAATTTAGCTTAAGGTCCTCTTTGGTTTGAACAATCAAAACCACGCTCTTTTTAGTATTACATTTAATATCATGCTGCACACCATAGCTTGAACATACTTCAAGCAACTGTTGTAATCCAGCAGTATAAGGAGAAAGAATAACTAAATCATCAGCAGACATTAGATGGTTAATAAGACTATCACCTCCTACACATCCAGTCTTACATTCATTTAACTCTGTAGAAAGACCATCCATGTACAAAAGAAGAGGTGACAGTATACCCCATTGCCAAACTCCATTTGCAATACAAAATGTATTGTGCCGATACATTCCTACCCCATTGAACTTTTATAATGTGATGTATATACCAGTAATGAAAAATCCTTATCAAATATCGGGGAACCCCTCTCTCTTGTAATTTTATAAATAGCTGTAGAGTTATGTCTATTACAGTTACGAGCCACTTCCTTTAATGAATACATGCATAAATCAGTGCCATGCTTATTTTTACAACCAAATGGATTATCCGTAGTTATTAAATATAATTTGAGCCTATCCATAAGGATTCACTCAAATACATTTGAAATTATACTTGCCAAAGCAATTAGCCTATAATTATCTTTACCAGATATTTTACCTGTTTTATCTTTAATTACTGGCTCTACAAAAACTTTTAACATAGAATCAGGTAGCACACCATGAATTAAGAATCCTGTGAAATACAAGGTAAGTAACACTAAAACCTTTGTACTAGCATGCTTCAAATGTTCTGCTGTTATTTGATCTGGACCACATGTTTAATTGACTGCCAATTTCTCAATTGCGTAACTGCCCTCAACGGGTCTAATAATAACACCATCATCATTTGAAACATAACCAACTTTGAATTCCTGTCTCTTAACACAATTTTAAAAATCCCCATAATATTTTCTCCACAAGTTAACAATGTTCACAGCCCCAACAACTCAATCAGTGCTAGTTGGCAGTGGTACTTTACTATTATAATAACCTTAACTTGTTTTCAAAAATCATACACATTATTTTGTTGCAATTTCTTGGCCACTGAGTTTGCTCTCATGGTCAACTTGTTTCTTTTTGACATATTTAAATTCAGCATTTGACCGTTTCTTTTGCACATATTCTGGCCATACCTATATTTACCCATTACACCTCAGTTTTTAAATGCATCTCTAGAGTCGAAATGCAGTTCAGATACATATTCATTTCAACCGGCCCTAAAATTTTTGGACAAAAAGGATTGGCATTATTTATTTATCTATTGGCATTATTTAGACAGTTCACTATTTCATTATGCATCACACATAGGTCACGAATATGTTTAAGATTCTTACAATTAACATTATCACACATAATAGTGTCAGTTGGCACTTCTATATTACTTAAACTCATCTCTGTCAAGAGTTTATATTCCCAAAGATCATCTACTGTAAGTGTTGTCCAGTCTAATTTTCCACTTTGTTCATTAATATCATAACTGCTTATCTCAGGTAAATGTTAGTTCTGAGTAGTGTCCATTTTTTGACAACTACTCTGAACTAACGAATTACTGTTGTTCGCATCCTTTTGTGCTACAAAGCGTTGAAAGGAGCTAAGGCAGAATTCTAAATCCATTCTGACTCAAAGTAATTCACAGCCAATAAAATAATGTCATCCTGATACAAGGCCTTCATCTTAATAACGAGACAGTTTAAAAATTCATCCTCCACTATAATTTGCCCATCAGTAGCCGTGTAAACTGATCACTGGTTTTTATTCAAGATTTACTTGCAAATTTATTCGAAGCACTCGCGATCCTGCCTCCAACATTCGCCATCTTGTCTGGCCTTTGCTGTGAACATTTTTCCTGAACATTACCTAGATAAATAAATATCTTCTTCAGGGCTCTACAGTGTGACCATTTCACTCGCATTTGCGACTGAGGAGTTGTATAATACAATCGGAATAAAAACTACAACTCAAATTCTTCTAAACTGCGCAACAGTTACTTTCACACTGCTTTTCATCTCATTAGTCAACCGAACAACTGTGGAAATACTGGAAAGAAGCCATTATGATAAGTAATCTGCTTCAACTTCCCGATCTCACAAACCGCCATATTTTATTGATCTCGCAAAATGACCTGCACCTGCAAACTACTCGTGTAGAGACATTGGTAAATGAATAATAATGTTAACGCAACAAAGTGTGTTTAATTCAAACTTCTTTATTAAATTATTCCTCACCACTCATAATCAAGAGTAGCAACTGTTCAGTCTGTAAACATACAGTACACTGCAGCTCTCCTTCACTAACTTTAATAGAGCATTCACTTTATTTAAACTCATGGTTGTCAGATATCACTAGAAAAGTCAACTCCAGTTTACATGTTTCGATTTATCCCCCCTCTTAAATGAAAATTATCAGCAGACATGGCAACACTTTACTGGGGGACCTATCTAAAACTGATAAACAAACAAACAAAACTAATAAAATGTAAAGATAGAAAATGTACTTAGTTATGAACAAATAATTTAATATAAAAATAGATATTATTATAACGTCATAAAATATATAAAAAATTAGAAATTAAATGGTGTTAAATTTCTATGCGTTGCATTTAATATCAAGTTGACATTACACTTAGTAAGCTATTTCCTTAGAATGCTATTAGCCTTTTTCCTAATATGTATCATGTTTGTGTTAGTCTACTTTTAATTAGGACTCTTTATTGTTTAAGATATTTAAAAATAAATATTTTTATGCTTGTTTATTTATCAATTAACCAACAGTGTTTCTCATTGTTATTATTTTAACTCAATTAACAGTGACCATGAGCAGAGAGCTTACATTTAACTGCATGATAGACTTCCTGATTAAAGCTTAAATTAAAAAAGATTGGTATCTGGATCGTCTTGGTTGTAAAAATCCTGATCCTTATGAACACCATTAAACTAAAGTGCTTTGCATCTGACAGGTAAATGAACTCACTCAATCACATCCTATATGAGATTATTTAGATATATACACGATATACACAGAGTGGTTCGAGAACTGACTCCAGCCCAGAACCATGACTGTGCAAATTTCCAATAATGTAGCTTTAAATATATTTAAGAGGAGCCGACTTCAAACACTGAACAGTGAGGTTTATTGTATTTGTTTACAAGGTAGAACAGGTTAACGGTTGTTTTTTTTTTTTTTTTTTTTTTTTTGCATACAGTCTGTAAAATTAACTGAAAATATTCAATTTAGTTTATCAGAAGGTAAATTAATGTGTCATGGCTCACACTATGTTCCTAAAGTCTGTCAAAATTGACCAGCTCAAGTTTTCTCATGCCTACTTGCACGTTATATTTAATCACATTAACGTTACCATCTCTAAAAAACTAAGCTTCAACCGTGCTCCTAAATTTTTGTAATTAGGAGCACAAGCACTCCTAAAAGAAATTGTTACCATAGAGCCCTGTTCTTGTGAAAGGATATCTCTAAAAGTAAATGTTTTCAAAGTGAATTTAAAAGACATGCTTTTAAATGTGTCTTCTAATTAAAATTATTTTTTACATTATTTAATGAGCATATCAGAATATCTACATTTGTAAAAACAGTGGCATGGATGTTCCAATCTTTTCGTGAACATAATGTAGAAATGTGTTAACATGTGATGGAAACAGACTCTGGGAATATAGGGTTATTTCTAAGAAAATGTCAGTGAGTGAGCATAAGATTCTGGGAATATACAGTACAGTGCATCCGGAAAGTATTCACAGCGATTCACAAAGGCTATGAATACTTATGTAATGTGCTTTTTTTGTTTTTTATTTTTAATAAATTTGCAAAGATTTCAAACAAACTTCTTTCCTGTTTTCATTGTTTGTAGAATTTTGAGGAAAATAATGAATTCAATCAATTTTGGAATAAGGCTGTAACATGGGAAAAGTGAAGTGCTGTGAATACTTTCTGGATGCATTGTAGGGTTATTTCCACAATGACAAACAGGAAGCACAGGACCCTGAGAACCCTGAGAAGGTAAGTTGACCTCTTTCTAATTCGCAGTCAAACAGCTACACAGCATGGTCTGGTGAGGGTGCATGCAGGACTATTTAAGGCCTTTTTTTTGTTTGTATATGTTTAGATGGCAGTGAAACTTCTTCTTTGGTGAATCATTTGCTGTAAGACTGTAAATTTCTATAAGTGTACATTTTTCCATTTAAAATTAGATGTTGTTAGTATCAAGTATAAACCAAACTGCTGACACAAAGTTGGAAGCACACAATTGTATAGGATGTCTTTGTGTGCTGTAGTATTACATTTTTCCTTAACTGGAACTATCATGCCCAAGCATGTTCCAGCATGACAATGCGCCTGTGCACAAAGTCATGTGCATGAAGGCATGGTTTGCCAAGGTTGGTGTGCAAGAACTTGAATGGCCTGTACCTCAACCCCACTGAACACCTTTAGGATGAATGGAATGCAAACTGCCACCAAGGCTTCCTTGCCTGACATCACTGACATGTGGCTGAATCCCCACAACCATGCTCCAAAATCTATTGGAATGCCTTCCCAGAAGAGTGAAGGATTTTATAACAGCATAGAGACTCAATCTGGAATGTAATGTTCAAAGATCACATTCAGTATTGGTGTGATAATCAAGTGGCCAGAAATGTTTGCCCATTTAATGTATGTTGTGTGTTAAAACTACCTAATTTGAATTATCTGAATCTTTTTTCTAGCTACATCTAGAATTATTTCTAATAGAATAAAAAGTTACAAACATTTCCCAATTAACTTATACCCATTTCTAATTCTAAAGTATTTAATCACTTTCAGTAATTGCTTTATCTTGGTCAGGGACATGGTTGATCCAGATCCTACCCAAGGGAACACTGGTTATGAGATCCAGTGTTAAAAAAAAAAAACTTGACTGGCAGTATATTTTGTGTAGGAATTTTGCTTAGACCAAGAGAAAGCAGAGGACTGGTGTCAGTAACAAGGTTGTGTTCCCTGTAAGAGTTGACGATCAAAACTGAAGATTGATGTTTCTGACAAAGCATATACACTACCTGAAAAAATGATATCTCAGTGTCACAGTATCTACTAGATACAGTTCATGGATCTTTTTCAATTTCACGTTGTAGATAATTTTGGTCAACCATATTGATGCAAAAATAAGTGTTTTCTTAAATGGATATGATATGTCTGAGGGGTAATTATACCTCTTTTAGGTCTTAAGGACAAATATGATTATAAGGAGGTTATAAAGAAATAAACATATGATATGTCATGCTCTATAAACTAATGAAAATGAAAATGGGACAACTCTTAACCCTCATGATCCACCATAACCGTGAATAGGACAAATAAGCTACTGAAGATTAATGAATGCAGTGCACAGAATACGCATGTTCTTAGTTAAATTATCATTCTGGAAACCTCAACATGTTTCTCTTCTTCTTCTTCTTCCTCTTCTTCTTCTTCTTCTTCTTCTTCTTCTTCTTCTTCTTCTTCTCCTTTTTTTTTGTTTTTAAAGATTCTCATATTGAATTGGCCTAAAGCTGGTTTAATGAGTATGCTATTTATATTATTGTTGTCTTTGTTCAATTTGAAGTTAGCCTTCTCTAGTGTTATCTTAATACTTCTGCATTTGCATAACATAATTTTGATTGCATTGAGGTATGAATTTAATCCCAAGAACAGACTTCATTCTCTTAGAGGACCTTTTTAGCATTCTCCAAAGATTTCGAGAGATTATTAAATCATATTCACAGGCATGCATATGGTCTCATAAGCAACTTGTTAGTCTAGGTAATAGCCATGTACATAAAAAAGCAGAAAATCTCATTCATTCCCCAGACACTCTTAGGAAAAAGGTTTCTAGATCAATGTGTTCTAGTTGTAGTTAATGTTGTAGGGTTCTACATATAACCTTTAAGGTGCTCCCTCATTGAGTAAGACTCAATGTAAGACTCAGTACTAATGCACGTTACATAGCTGCATCAGTCACTTTATACTATGGAACTCATTTTTTTTACTACAATATACAGATTACATAGCTTACAGTTATAGTCCATGTTCTGTATCTATTATCATGTGTATTTACTGTGCTGTGTATTTATTGTTTTCTTCTGTGTATTTATTGTTTTGCACTCATCTCACACTGTTGTGTATTTCACATTTTTTGTAGTCTTGCGTACTGTTCCATGTTGCACCATGGTACATTTCGTTCTAATGTATACAAGCTATATAGAGGAACGACAAAAACCATCTTGACTTGACTTGACTTGATCTTTAGTAAGCACTTTATCCTGGTTAATGTCATGGTGGATCCAGATCCTATTCTGTGAACAACATATATACACTTACAGCTATTCACACATAGAGACAATTTGGAGTCATCAATTCACATACCAGTGGGTTTTTTGTAAGTAGGAAGAAACCAGAGGACCCATAAGTAACTCACATAGACAAATGAACCAGGGACCCTGAAGCTGTGAGGCAACAATGCTACCTGCTGCACTACCAGGCCTCCCAAGTACAAATATGAAGAGCTCAGTTTTTGAAGAGAAACCTGACAATACTGCACTATTTACAGCTTAAATACTGGACCATGTACAGGAGGACTCTCTAATAAATTAGGAGTGCTCAAGTGCCAATCATTTCTAGACATTTACCTTGTCACCCTACTGCCTTTCTGATTCCTAAATTGAGCAACAGACCTTCAAAGGCCATCCTGACTCACATCTCTCATCATCTTTTGGTCCATGAGGGAAAAAAGAGGTGACGGTGTTAGTGCCCTCTGGATCCAGCACCGCTCACCCACAGCAGCCAAGAGGACATTTCCTGAGTGCAGCAGGGCCTGATAAAGTTAATGAGCTCATATACAGCAGTAAGATGGCTGGAAAAATACATGGAAGCTGCTGTTGTAGACTTATCTGTCTTTCACACAAAGGCCGGCCTCTCCCTGTGCCCCTTGTGGCCCAGCAGTAGCAGCACAACAGCAAGCCGAAGTTGACCTTTTCCAAATGCTGCATACAGCAGCCTGCTTTATTGTGGTAAGCACTGCTGAATACCTGATCCCCATAAGGTTTTATTGCAAAGGCAGTACTTGCTATGGGGGGGGGGGGGGGGTACAAAAGTACAAAAGTACATTTTAGAAAATGAACCAGTTGTGTTTTTGATCTCTTGAGATCATTAATGTAGTTATGCCAAGACACTCATGAAAAATAGTTGTATACCCCTTGAATCTAAAATGTTCTTGATTCACTATGTGCACATGTGACCATTTCAGTTAGAAAATGTGAAACATTTTATACATATTGATCGTCTTATTTTTAGGGAGCTCATTCACAGTAATGGAGCATTAAAGGAATGGTGTGAGGAAAAATGAAATCATTATTACCTCTTCAACCAGATGTAATCAATCAGCCAGGATATTTGGTGCCTGATGTTTGCTCCTGAAGTTTGTACTGAAATAATGTAGCAATCATGTAATGAAAGTCTGTCTCACCTAAAATCTCTCCAGTAAATACCAAAGCCACTTCTTCTGTGATGTCATATTATCTACATATAAACAAACAGATCTTCAAGGTCCTTTGGGGTGACCCTCCAGGTGGAACATTTAAAGCAGGGGTATCTCTGCTTGTAAGTCGCTTTAGATAAAAGCGTCTGCTAAGTGAATAAATGTAATGTAAATGTATCCAGTGTTACTAGCAAAGGACTGCTGGTGTGACTGCAGGTTGCCATTCCCGGTAATCAGGAGTCACACCTGTTTAATCAGTTGGTCTTGGCCTTTAATAAACTAGTGGTTGTGGCTCCTGCTTGGTAGATATGAAAACCTTCAGCCACAGTAGCACTTTGTGGATACAATTAGACACCTCTGCTTTAAAGGTTCAAAACAGTGTCACACTGTTTTCCTGTCAGAGATGGTTTTAAGTAGGTTTCAACCTTTCCTTTCACACACACATTTTATATATATATATATATATATATGTGTATGTATGTGTGTGTGTGTGTATATATATATACATACATATATACATATATAC
>JAFFST010053972.1:639541-672912 GCA_022414735.1 Noturus placidus
TATATATAGTGTGTGTGAAAGGAAAGGTTGAAACCTACTTAAAACCTTCTCTGACAGGAAAACACTAACACTAAGACACTTTTCTAAGAGTATTTGATTCATTGAAATCTATCAAAATTTGTAATGTGAAATATTATGAATTTAGTGCAACCACCTTTCTGCCTTGGGTGCCATTTGGCATCATTCCTCTATAGGGCCGGCCTCCAAATTTTCTGACAGAACTAAAGATAGAATTACATTTGCATAGAAAGTTAGAAAGAAATATTTTCAAATCAAAACGTGTATGTTTAAAAAAAAAAAAAAAGACATTTGAAAAACCTTTTTCTAACAAGGAACATTTTTTTCTAAGAATGTATACTCATGATAATACAATGGCACTTTGAGCTAAAAATTTGTACATCCTGACTATTACTGCTAATTTTTTTATATAATAATTTGATAAAATTAGATTTTTTTTTTATTGTGCATTCATGGAAAATATTTTGGGGAAAACATACTTCCATTCATTGTTAGCTTATCTAAAACTAAAACAGCAAATGTCAGACAGTATATATGTCTTGACCAACTACATTTAGGAGAAAATAGCATATAACTGGTTTTCACTGAACATTTCCTTTAATAAACAGCATACACTAAGAGCTAGAATAGTGCATACAATACTTGCTCACTGTCATGGCATACTTATAATTATGCTATCATGTTGTGTAAAAAAAAATCCCCTCAGGACAGATGTATTTAATGAACCTAATCCAGCTATTTAAATAATAGGAATATTATTTAAATTTGTACAATAGAACTTTGGCTATTTATTTGAGCTTTTTTAATTCCTGAGCTTTCTTTGTTATTGAGTTATTGAAATTTGGATTAAACACACCGGTAATACTTGAAATTTAGATTCTTTTAATTAACATTATCTCAGAATTAATTGAAGTGAACAAACCATGAACTTTAGCATTAATAAACCGCAACGATGTTTACAAGCTAACAAAGTAACTTAACAGACAACATTTTTTTATTGGTCATTGTGGGCCTACTGGTGCTATAAACTCAGGTTAATCCAGGTGTTGATTTGGCTATAGGACCTCAATAATAAGTATAATAAGACGGATAAAGGTAGGTTGTGATTTGTACGACTGGACCCCCTGACTACACTTCACGAATGTGACTTTGATAACCATTGCTCTTAGATTGCACCTATTTAGCTCAGTGAAGCTTAAAAGGTCTCTGATTTGTTTTTCTATTCTACATATCCTTTTCTAGCACTGCAGAACAGACAAGGAGCTGAACTCACACAAGAGCTGGAGCTACTCCTAGTGGAGAGCTTAGATACAAACACGGCATGCCTCACACTTCTGTATATTGTACAGTACCAGAATCTACTGTAAGTTATTACCAGATTGAAAGAAGGGAGAGCATGGTATCATGCTCATCTAACCTTGATTTACCAAACCTCATTTTGTTCATATTTTCCGGAAAAGCACTAAGAAAACATTTCTGAAAGCTGGATGACATTGGTCAACAGGAAGCCTTTTATCCTCTTTCCGTCAGAGGACAGAATGATGTCCTTTGATCCAAAGATGAAAGAGCATTCATTTGGATAAGGAGATGATACAGCATGACATGATCTGAGCAAAGAAACAGCACATTAAAATGTACATCACCACATATTATCATGCATTGCTTGTATTTAGGCCCTAAATATTAACAGTGTATCATCATTATATTTACTATAACTATTTTATTGCAAATTAAGTGATAACCACAGCAACATAAGAGATGGATAAACTATGATACATCAGCACAGTGTTTATTTTGGTGGGTACATGTGCTATAAATGAATGTATTTGGAGGATGTCAGATATAGAAAGGGCACTCGATCTGGATAAAGAGCACTGTATTGACACCCAGCCCAATATAGAGCAAGCCTAAATAACAAGTTAATGGATCTTACAATTAGCTCTGTCCTAGGAAACGAAGCAAATTAATCAGAGCTGACTGGCTCTGCCCTCTCTTTCTTGCTTACTGTCTACAAGAGACTGCTGACATTATTTCCATTGCGTTGATTAATGGCAGGGCTGGTATCCAGGACAACAACATCAGACTAAGAATAATAGTGGCAGAGATAAAGACGGGCATGGTCCATCCATCCCGATTTAGCTGTTTCATGTCGGGGTTCCGTAAGCCGACAGTGCTGCAATTTACTATTTGATTAACAGCTTTGTCCAGAGTGGTATTTCTCTATCCAAATAATGTTTGATACCCATGCCAGGATATTGGTCTTCTCTTTTGCTTCATGGAGTCAAGGGCTTCATCAGCATGAACATACTGAAACTTTAGGTTGATTTTGATACTAACTTGTGCATTTCGCATATGCAGTTGTGGATGGAGAAGATGAAGCGACTCCTATATTCTTTTAAGCTACGTGATGGAGTGTAGTGTGGTTCCTCAGTATTGCTGCTCCATACATCAACAAGGCGTGTTTTTTCCCAGAGCAACAATATGCACATGGGAGCAGCCTGGCCCCGACAAGCCAGATGAGCACTATTTTTCAATTATTCCTGCAGCCTTTGGCAAGCAGCACAAAGGCGACCAGCAAACGGTAGCATGTTGCTGGACAGCTGGTTAAGTGGCAGACACCAAGCTGAAATGGAAGGAGATGTAACTCTCTAGAGCCTCATTGATTTAAAAAAATATATATTTTAGCAGAATTTTTAGTATTCCCTTTGACTGCTAAAGTTTTGCTGCTATTGTTTACTGTTGTTTGTATCGACTGATCCTGTTTATTTTGTGTATTGATTGTCCCCATTTGTACTGATTATTCCTGTTTATTGTTACCATTGCTGTTTCTATTGACTGTTCTGGTTTGTATTGTCTTTTCTTTTTTTGCCACCATCATCTCTGGCTTACTCATTAGGGACAAATTCCTACATTTAAAATCTATATTCGGAATTTATATATTTCTGTAAAGCTACTTTGGGACAATGTTCATTGTTAAAAGCACTATACAAATAACAATTGAAGTGAAATGTCTTCATGTCTGTATTACCCGTTTCCCGTTTTTACTATTTCTGATTTGACTGCAAAACACCTAGCTATGATGGCAGCTTTGCCCAAGAAATATAACCTGGCATTAAGGAAAACACCATTGTACCCC
Organism: Noturus placidus; assembly: GCA_022414735.1. Lineage (NCBI taxonomy): Eukaryota > Metazoa > Chordata > Actinopteri > Siluriformes > Ictaluridae > Noturus > Noturus placidus. The sequence continues at coordinate 642,696 of JAFFST010053972.1, forward strand.
TTAGTTTCACAAGTCATATCTTGACATTTCCAACATTTGATTTTACATTGGTATAAAGTTGAGAAAGTGCAGGACACGCTTAAGATTAAGGCAGTGATACATTAAATCTGCCCTTAAAACTTGTGCTTGAATTAAAAGCTTACCTGCCCTTCCCAACTTATTGAAATGTGTAAAACCTAAATTACCATAAAAGGTTTTTATTAAATATTATTTCAATCTAGACCCATGTATTTGTCCTCTGAAGTGTGTGCAAATGATTTGTTAAACCATGCAGGATCCTGTTCATCATATTCATAAACCTTTTTACACAGATGCTCAATCTCAATTTATTTTGCTTACCACACCCTCTCTACTGCACATCTCTCTCTCTCTCTCTCTCTCTCTCTCTCTCTCTCTCTCTCTCTCTCTCTCTCTGTATGTGAAATGAAAACATCAATGCCAAATAGACTGTGTTCTCTAAAATCAAGCTGTGTATTTATAGAGGTATAATGAATAGGTTCAGGCTGTTCTCAAAATTATAGATGTAAACATACAGCATGTAACATTATTTAAAACGAGACTTTTCTGTGTGGTACTATTACATGATTATGATCCATTAATGATTTAGCTCAAATACAGTCCCCTGCAACACTACTGGAAAGGCAAGGCCAATTAATTTATTATTTGCTGTAGACTGAAGATATTTGGTTTTAAGATCAAAAGATGAATATGAGAAGAGATTTTAGAATTTCAGCTAATTTCCCCTGGTATTTATTTGTAGGTGAATTAAATGACGAAGAACATACATGCTTGAAAGTTTGATCCCTTTGAATTTTCTAGACTTCTGCATAAATATGACCTAAACCAAGTCCTAAAATTAGATAAAGAGAACCCAATTAAACAAATGAGACAAAAATCTTATAAAGTACCTGGTCATTTATTTATTGAGGAAAATGATCCAATGTTACATATCTGCGAGTGGAAAAAGTATGTGAACCTTTGCTTTCAGTATCTGGTGTGACCCCCTTGTGCAGCAGTAACTGCAACTAAACATGTCTGGTAACTGTTGATCAGTCCTGCACATCGGCTTGGAGGAATTTTTGTCCATTCCTCAGTATAGAACAGCTTCAACTCTGGGATGTTGGTGGGTTTCCTCATATGAACTACTTGTTTCAAGTCCTTCCACAACACTTCTTTTGGATTATGGTCAGGACTTTGACTTGGCCATTCCAAAACTTTATTCTTCTTTAACAATTCTTTTGTAGTATGAATTGTGTGCTTAGGGTCATTGTCTTGCTGCATAACCCATTTTCTCTTGAGATTCAGATCATGGACATGATGTCCTGAAATTTTCCTTTACTTGTATAATCCAGAAGTCATTGTCCCATCAACAATGGCAAGTCGTCCTGGCCCAGATGCAACAAAACAGGCCCAAAACATGATACTACCACCACCATGTTTCACAGATGGGATAAGGTTCTTTTGCTGAAATGCAGTGTTTTCTTTTCTCCAAACATAACACTTCCCATGTAATCCAAAAAGTTCTATTTTGGTCTCATCCATCCCCAAAACTTTTTTCCATCAGCCTTCTATCTTGTCCATGTGATCTTTAGCAAACTGCAGTGGGGCAGCAATGTTGTTTTTGGAGTGCAGTGACTTTCTCCTTGCTACCCTGCCATGCAAATGAACCATTATTGTTCAGTGTTCTCCTGATGGTACACTCATGAACATTAACATTAGCTAATGTGAGGGAGGTATTTAGTTGCTTAGGAGCTACCCTGGCTCCTTTATGACCTTGCAGAATCTTACACATCGTACTCTTGGAGTGAGCTTTCTTGGGCCCCACTCCTTGAGAGGGTAACAGTGGTCTTGAATTTCCTCCATTTGAACACAATCTGTCTGACTGTGGATTGGTGGAGTCCAAATGCTTTTAAGATAGTTTCATAACCTTTTACAGCTTGAATAGCATCAACAACTATTTTTCTGTGGTCCTCACATGCCATGATACACTTCCACAAACATGTGTTGTGAAGATCAGACTCTGATAGATCCCTGTTCTTTAAGTAAAACGGGGCACTTACTCACACCTTATTGTCATCTCATTGACTGAAAACACCTGACTAATTTCAACTTCAAATTAACTACTACTCATAGAAGTTCACATACTTTTGCCTCTCACAGATATGTAATATTGGATCATTTTCCTCAATAAATAAATGACTAAGTACAATATTTTTGTCTCATTTGATTTATTGGGGTTTTTTTTTTTTGTCTACTTGTAGGACTTGTGTGAAAATTGGATGATGTTTTAGGTCATATTTATGGAGAAATATAGAAAATTCTAAAAGGTTCACAAACTTTCAAGCACCACTGTAGCACATTTTGTATAAGACCACCCAATTTGTAGGCGAGCAAAACATTGAAACGTGTGTCTTTTTTAGAGTGATTGTTTAAACAATAAATAGCGCCGAACATCTACTCTTGATTTAACATTCAGTTTCACCTGTGAAGGCTGCATTTGTTGTTGAAAAGATTAAGCCAACATGAAGATCAGAGTGCTGTCAATGGGAGAAAAGCAAGCTGTTTTGAAGCTGAGAAAAGAGGGAAATTCCATCAGAGGCATTGCACAAACATTGGGCATAGCCAATACAACAATTTGGACTATCCTGAAAAAGAAAGAAACCACTGGTATACTGAACACCAGACACTGAATGGGTCGGCCAAGGAAATTAACAACAGCTGATGACAGACTCATTATGAGAGCTCTAACGAAAAGACCAAAGACAACAGTCAGTGACAACAACTACAACCTCCACAGGGCAGGTGTGTATCTATCACAGTCCACCATTTGAAGAAGTTTTTGAGAGCAGAAATATAGGGTCCATAAGGTGCAAACCACTCATCAGAGATGAGGTAAGCGAGATTGGAATTCGCAAAGAAATAGAGAGATAAGCCACAAAAGTTTTGGAACCAAGATTAACCTCTACCAAAGTGATGGAAAGGCTAAAGAGTAGAGAAAGATCCAGAAAACACAAGGTCATCTGCGAAACATGGTGGAGGTAGTTTCATGGCTTGTGCTTGCACGGCTGCTTCTGTAACAGTCTCATTAAACTTTATTGATGATTTAGCAGCAAAATAAATTCCGTAACTTACAGAAACATTTTGTTTGCCAATTTACAGAGAAATGCATTCAAATTAATCGGGAGCAACTTTAACATGCAACAATAAAATGACCCAAAACAAACTGCCAACTCAATAAAGGACATTACCGGGGGAAAAGTAGAATGTTTCAGACTAGTCATGTCAATCACCAGACCTTAACCCAGTTGAGCAGCATTTCACCTTCTTATGAGGAGACTAAAGGGAGAAACCCCACAAAACAAACAATAACTGAAAAAGACTGCTTTAAAAGCCAGAAAAAGCATCGCAAAAGAAGAAAACAACAATTTGGTAATGTCAGTGAATTGCAGGCCTGATGCAATTATTGCAACCAAAGGATATACAACCAAATATGAACTGTTATTGACTTTCATTTACTTCAAGACTATCTGTTCCTATAAAAATTGGGTGATCTGATATGAAAGGTTCATGTTTTATGTTTAACACATCTAGATGTAAATACCAGAAAAGAAAAGCTGAAATCCCAAACTCTCATCTCATTTCCATCTTTTGATCTCAAATTTAAATGTGTTTTGGTGTATAGCATAAACAAATGAATTGGCCTTGCAGTAACAATAGTTTCGGAAGGGATTATATTTCAGGAGATTATTCATATAGTTCAGACAAAAAAGATACAACTGCTCTCATTCATTCATTCATTTTTATGAAAATGTATAAACCAATTCACTACTGGTTTTAACTCATATGCATTTTCAAATCCGAACCACAGCCCATATTTACTGTATTTACACACAGTAAATACATGCATTTTATGTTTCTGTTAAAATCCTTATAGCTGTAACGTAAACCATAACTATGTGATTACTTCTCATTTCTTAAGCGTTTAAAGTAAAATTATTGGATATTTACTTACGTTTCTTCCAAAGCTGAGCTTTCTTCTGGGAAAGAAATCTTTATCCTCCAGTTCCTTGCCAAATTACCTTTGTTTTAGATATATAGTAATAAATAAATAGAAGAAGAAATTGCATACCCCAGAACCTCACAGTGGATTTGTACTCTCATGTTAGAAGCCTTCCAAACTGAGGATGAAATGAGTTTGAAAGTTAACGAGTCATGCAGAACCACTGTGCAGTGCTTTTGGTTCATTACCAATTTGACCAGTAAGAACTGGTGCTTGTGGTGACAGATGCTCCCCATGGATCATCAGACTTTTTTTTTTTTATCATTCATGCTCTGTCACGGGCTTGATAGCAACAGGTAATATTAAACAGTAATATTAACCCGTTTAATCCCAAATTTTTCCCAGACACAAAACTATCCAAATCATGTGTCATTAATATCCCTTTGAAACAATCAATCATAATTTTTTTTAAATTTATTATTTCATTATTTCATTATTATTTTATTATTTCAATATCTACTGGAGATGCATTGATAGATCATTCAATAACATTTTTGTAGCCTTAGAAATGAAACATTTTTTTTATGGTCACTATTGTGACCGGTGGGATTAAACGGGTTAAGACAAATGTGAATTTGTGAATACAAGTGAATTTCAGTGGTCAAAGCACATGATCAACAGTTTAGCACAAAAGCAAATGTCTGTGACAAATATCGCTGTTTGAGCTTCAGGTTCCCTCCGACTGGACATTGTAAAAATGCAAATAGAAGTATTTATAGGAGCAATGCTACAGACCGGAAAAGTACTGAACATTTTCATTAATTGCACTCTACATTATAACCGGTTTTGATGAATATGAGGTTGTTAATATGTTCATTTAAATATGAAAATTATCTGTTACTCCTGAATAGTTTTCTTACCCTGTTTCCTTCAGAACAATCTCAATAAAACACTAGTACACTCAAGAGTGTAGTAACACAAAAGGAGGAAGGAGAAGGAGGACAAATGTGCACTTGTCTTACACTGTCGCTTTTTTCTAAAAGTTATACTTCAGTGGCTCTTCAGATCACATTATTGTCACGTTCGGGTAGATGAGACGGATGCAAGCGCAGATTTTGAATATTTAATATATAATATAACAACAAAATAACAAAACAAATACACTAAGACGGATATACATAAACACTGTGGCATGGAACAAACACTAAGGCTAAACACAAACAGTATGACACAAAGACGTGAGTCTAAACAACGAAAGACAAAGACTACGTGAAAACAAGGACTATATACACAAACACACACACATCAGTGCTCATTAACCACAACATGAAACAGGTGCAGGAAGACATGTGACTAATAGTGAACCGTGGCTGCTGGGACATGTGTTGAGAACTGTCATGCACGCTGCTTCTGGCAGAGCAAAGGTGCAGTACCTGCGTACAGACACCAGGGAGAACTGTGACAATTATTACATAATGCATGACGAAATGAATGTAAAATAATAATAAATATGTGGTAGCCTGAGAAAACCCTTTACCCTGGGAAACATTTACATTTTCTACTACATAGAGAAAATCTTATTTAAAGATTTGATTCCAATTCCACTAAAATATGCCTGACCAACCTACTTCTCCTCAATTACTTATGGGGAAAAAAAAGAATGATATGTTTACAAATTGGGGGGCACGGTTGCTTAGTGTTTAGCACGCTTTTCATGCACTTCAGGGGTTGGCGGCTCGATTCTCGTCTTCACCCTGTGTGTGCAGAGATTGAATATTCTACCAAGCTTCTGGAGTTTCCTCTGCGTATTCAGGTTTCGTCACCCAGTCCAAAAACATGTGTTGTAGGGACTCCCAGATTGTCCATAGTGTAAGAATGTGTGTGTGACTGTGCCCTGCAATGGTTTAGTATCCCAACCAGGATGCACCCCACCTTGTGCCCCATGTTCCCTGTGATAGACTCCAGACTCGCTGTGACCCTGTGTAGGATAAACAGTATAGATAATGGAGGGTTGGGTGTTTACATAATGATTTCTCATTTTGATTATCAGCATCACCCACAACAAATTCTGTCTCATCACCTGAGCTAAAAGTCACTCAAAGCATTTAAACAGGAGCCTCATCATTGTCTCTTCACTTCACTGATCTCTGTTCATGCTAACATTGGGGCTTAAATAATCTCTAATTAATTCAGTCAGTTCTGCTGGCTAAATGACATTTTATTAGGTCAGTTAAATATTTTCAACGTTTATCTGCTGTTGTCTATACAGAGCCTGAAAGCACCCTTCTGTTTTGATGATTTTTTAACAATTTGATTCTCAAGATTTTAATCATCAATTTAATTTTGATCATTTTAGTTTGACGGTGCAGGAGCATGGTGCACATTTTGATAGTCAGTATTTAATTACAAACTCAACTGATAAGACTTATGTCACTTTTACTTAAGGCATGTAGTTATCCAACATATTGATCAAAACATGATATTCACTGTGTGAAGAATTAACACTTGGCAAGGTTTTAGATATCTTTATGCAGAATTACTGTTTGTCCTGCTGTGTTACTTAAATTAGCTCCTCACAGAACATGATCTTTGCAGGCAGAAGAACTAGGCAAGGTTAGAAAGTAGCCTAAAAGAAATATTTTTACAATGTGTTGGTAAAATATATTTTTACTAAAACAATGTGCTAGGGTAACAGGGATAGTTCACGCAAAAATGAAAATTCTGTCATCAATTACTCACCCTCGTGTCGTTCCAAACCCATAAGACTTTCGTTCATAATTGGAACACAAATTAAGACATGTTTAGTGAAACTGAGAGATCTGAGAGATTTCAGTCCCTTCATTTACAGTCCATGTAACCAAAACTTTCAAGCTCCAAAAAGTTCATAAAGGCATTGTAAAAGTAATCCATGTGACTCTAGTGGTTTATTCCCAATTTTATGAACTGATAGGAATGCTTTGTGTACGCAAACACTAAAATTAAGTCTTTATTCATAAAATATCTTCACTTTTACTCACATACATGCGTGTTGTGTTGACGTGAGAGCAAATGTTTTTTATGTCTAGAGCAGATTTTCTTACAAAACAACAGGACCTGAAAGCACTGCACTGTTTACAGCTGATGAAGAGGGACTCTGTACACAAACTAAGTCACGTAGCACAATTTTTGTAACAAAGATATCTAAAGATTTCGACATAGAGGAGGACATGCATTTTTTTTTCCTGCTCTCAAGTCAACACAACACGCATACATCATGGTTCAATCGTGAACACACATTGGAGATCTATGCGGAAATGAAGATATTTTGTGAATAAACACTTAATTTGAAGGGGGTTTTTTTCCCCACACAAAAAATCATTAGTTTAGCTTCATAAAATTGCTAATAAACCATGTAAATAGACTGTAAATGGAGGGACCAAAATCTCCCAAGTTCCGTTAAACATGTCCTCATCAGTGATGTTGCTGATTTTTGTCTAGCCTAAACTGTAGACTCACTCAGACACTCATCAAAGACAGTTGTGTTCAGATTGGTAAAATACCCCATAGACTTCATATGCATTGGGGCTAATTTATTTAAGACCACTTCACTGACACATCCATAACCTACTATCAATAGTGAAAGATAATGCATAAAATATCTGGTGTAATACCTGGTATAATAAGCATGAGCAAGTTGGATTGCTTTCTTGATTGCTGATAATTCAAAATGTCTTTGGAGAAACTAAAAGAAAATAGACTAAACAAAGACTGTCTATTCAATTACAGAAAGAGAAAAAACAAAAGAACCATAAGTTTTGTGTTGTTTGAATGAAAGAGCTGAATAATACAGCTTTTATTTAGCTGTTAATGCTTGATGACAGAATGACATGATTTTTGATTTTGAAAATAAACCTTGATTAAAAAGTATCCTGTCTATCTGTCCATCAATAAACGTGTTGCTATGTGTATGTTTAATAGTTTTAGGCCTACAATGAGACTCAACCATAATAGTAATGTTGACCTATGGGAAGGTTATGGATTTTTTTTTTGTTTTTGCCCTTCCATTCAATATCGTGTCCAGCAATCAGTGGCAACATAAAAATTATGAGTAAAGGTTTTTCTTATAAATTCCTTAGTTTGAAGCTAGTCAGTTAAATTTAGTAAAGTAAGAAACAATATTCAATTCTGACAGTAAATAACGAAGCCTGTATATTTTATACATATATTGTGTGACTGAGCGCAATAAATTTCAAGATCCTAGCTAAAAATATTAAGTTAGCAGAATATTTTCTGAATTTATTTTCTTTTAAATTTATTGGCACACGGTAACTTAAATGTTCAATTTGTCTGGTTCCAATGTTTAGTGATATTTTTATGTAATGTAATGGTAACAATGAACGTTTCTCACCTTAACCCTTCTGTTATGTTATGGGTCAATTTGACCCATTTCCAGATTTGAAATGTCTGAAATACTGTTTAATCTATCCTTTTCTCGTTTAAATTCTTTTACTTTTCCTCATTTACAGTCGTGAACTTATATGCAAATATTTCGTCTATATAAAATATTTCTTCTGTATGTCTTCTTATACAAAGGCTTATTTTTAAGCTGTTTTTTTGTGTGTATTTAAACTGCAGACGTCATTTTGACCCATAACTTCATGGATGTAACTTTTTTTTTCAACATAATAGGAGGGTTAAAGCACTTAAATCACACCCCGTACTGCACTGCGCTCCCTCTGATCATCTACCACTGCTCGTTTGGAACAACCATCTCTCAGAGTACAAGGAAGGCTTGCATCAATTCTCTTCTCTGGTCTAGCATCTAGGCAGTGGAATGAAATTCCACTAAATGTCCAAACAGGAAAGTTGCCAAACAATGATTAATGACCTACCTCTTCATGAAGTACTTAAATTAGCAGGGATTTCAGACTGATAGTACTCTTAGTCCCTGACCTAGTCACTGCACCATTATGAGGATGTATTTATTGACAGATACTCCAAAGCACTTCTGTAAATCACTCGGGATAAATTTATTTGCCAAATGCTATAAGAAAATGTAAATGTTGTGTGAAGGAAATCATTAATATGTCACATTTTCAGAATATTGCCCGAACATTTTTTTTTAAAACATTACAATAAAGGATTTTGTGCAAATGTCAACCTTAACATGGAAAAAAGTTGTGAGCATAGGAAAACTTGCACAGTGTTCACTGATGTCTATATTTCACTGTATTTAGCTTCTCTCGTTGAAATTGCTATGTATTTGAAACATGTTAATCGATGCATGAGTTTTTAACAATTGTCTGCATTAACCTCAAGAGATTAAATGACAAGATATGCAAATTGGCTCATTGATCCTAAGCTTGTATACTCTGTGAGACAGTTTGTTAGCCAATGTGAGTGCAAATGTCACATCCATCATGCTGGAATTTCTCCAAACCTTCTCAGTGAAATACATCATACAACGTTCTTTGTTAAGTGCTATAAGTCATTCAGATGCATTTCCCAAAGCTTGTGGTGTATATCTAAGCTTCAGCATGCCCAGTCTGAAAACAACTATCGATTTTCTTTTCACTCCTCAGGGTCCAGTACCATTTATAGGCAGATTCATGGATAAAAGGTTTCAGTTTCTGACAGACAAGGTTCCACATAGGGTGACTATGAGCATGTACTGGACTTGCTTAATTATTATTTTGTTGTTGTCACTGTTCAATTACTTATGGACAATTTGAAGGACCCCAGAATGGTTGTAACTGTAGGTTTATGTGGGAACAATGAGGGGATGACAGAGGTTAAATATGTTCAGTTGAAACACGCATGATTAGTTTCAGGTCCAGTATACAGTGGGGTCTAAAAGTCTGAGAGCACTTGTGAAAATTTAACACAAAGGGTTTCATTACAAATTATATTATCAGTATCAACTTGAATGAATCATAGAATCATATCAATATTTACATGAATTGCAGAATTTCTTAGTATCTGTTATATCCCCTTTTTTGACAGTGTGCAGTCAAGCTCACACAGACTCCACAGGTTTGTGTAAAACCTGACGATCCATGTTAGATCAGATCCATCAGTGTGGCATCTGAACAAATTACAATAGAAACAATGGAAAGGGTAAGACTCGCGGAAAAGCTGACCTTTTGTACAATGTTAACATGGTCAATATAACAAATTTGTCTACTTTTAAATAATGACACCCCCCCCCCACAAAAAATATTATAACTTTAAAACTTCTTGTATATTTCCAGTGTTCACACAGTGTCCCATGTGTTCTTAGATTTTTGGACCACTGTAGATGACCCCATAACTTTGCTTTTCAAATTCCTTTTTGAGCACTTCAATTTCCAGCATTGCACCCTCACAGTAAAGGGTTCCTGGTTCGATCTTTAGCTAGGGTTACAGTTTGTTTCGTCTATCAAAAACATGCAAGTAGGTGGACTAGCTAAGATAAATTCAACATAGACATCCTAAAGCTCAATGAGATTACAGGATGTTCTTCCTTGGAAAGCCTTAGGACTACAATTGCTGCAAACAGTTTTCCACTTCAAGTCTTCAAGTTAAAACAATAATGAATTCAGAATTACTGTGATGCGCATGTTCACAAGTTCCTGCTTACACAGTTGCAGTTTTTGTCTATATTATATACAATTGTAGAAGGGAAATAATTTACAATCTCACCCAGATATGGATGGGTTCCATATTGAGTCTGGTTCCTCTCAAGGTTTCTTCCTCATGTCATCTCAGGGAGTTTTTCATTGCCACCGTCACCTCTGGCTTGCTCTTTTGGGAATTTATAAATGTAAATTTTATAGCTGGAATATATACAGTACTATGCAAAAGTTTTAGGCACCCTATACAACCCCAATTCTGAAAATGTTGGGACAGTATTGAAAATGCTAATAAAAACAAAGAGGAGTGATTTGTAAATTTGTAATTAAACAACTAATTTATATATAAAGACAGGGCATTTGATGTTTTACCTAATCAGCTGCACAGTTTTTCTTTTTTTTTTTAAGATAAACTAAATTGATGCATGCAACACGTTCGAAAAAAAGTTGGGACAGGAGCAATTTATTACTAATAGCAATGTGTTGAGTTGAAATAAGAAGGTGATGTAAAACAGGTGAGGCAATCATCTAATCATAGTATATAAGGAGCCTCCAAAAAAGGCCTAGTTATTCAAGAGCAATGATGGGTCGAGGCTCGCCGATCTGCCAACAGATGCATCAGCGAATAATAAAACACTTTGAGAACAACATTCCTCACAGACATATCAGTAAGATTTTTGGCATTTCACCTTCTACAGTGCACAATATAATGATAAGCTTCAAGGAATCCGGTCAAATCTCGGTGCGTAAAGGGCAAGGATGAAAACCACGTCTGAATGCGTGTGATCTCTGATCCCTTAGACATCACTGTCCCGAAAACCATCATGAGTCTGTAATGGTTATCCTGACATGGGATCGGGAATACTTTGGTAAACCTTTGTTAAACAACACCATTTGCCGCTGCATCCACAGATGCAAGTTAAGCTTTACTATGAACAACAGAAGTCACACATCAACACTGTCCAGAAGCGCTGCTGACTTCTCTGAGCTTGGTCTCATCTGAGATGGACATATGAAGTGTAAAATAAGGCAACAAAGGCCCCATAGAGTTGTGCAGCAAGAGGAACACATAATGGATGAATGGGGGAAAATTCCACTTGCTAAACTTAACCAGCTGGTGCCTTCAGTGCCCATACACTTAATAAGTGTTATTAAAAGAAAAGGTGTTAAAAAATCAGATGTTGCAGTCATCATATTTGAAATGAGTGTATATTTTCAAAAATAAATTAATTCCCAAAGTAAAACATCAAATAATGTGTTCATAATGTGTTTCAATTTAGTACAGGGTGAACTGGATTTTCAAATGACACTTGTTTTTGTTTTTTTTCCATACTGTCCCAACTTTCTGTGGAATTGGAGTTGTACTTCTGTTTATAGTCCAAAGCCGTCCATCTGAATTTCCTATTCTGCCCGTGTACATTTTTACACTGAAATACTTTCAATACACATAGCCATGGCTATCACCAGTAGTCTCTGTGAACACCAGCCTCATTCAAAACAGAAACTTTCAAAAAAGTTCAAGAAAATCTTCCACTCAGTTACAATGTGTTCCAAGGAGCTTCCAAGGTTTAACAATTACCCAATCTCTATGTACATCATGACTGAAGAAGACGATAGATAGAGAGAAACAGTGTATCATCTGAGAAGATGAACTAAACCCATCTGTTGCTTGTGCTTGAGACCACTTCCCAGTGGTATTCTTAATGTCTGTATCATCAAGAAAATAGGCCTCTTAATCGACTTCATTAGTCAAGCTGGTGAGACAGTAACAAATCAATAACGGTAAAGAATTACACCAATTCAACCTGTTAAAGAAAACAGCGTATTCATACAGCAAATAAGTGTAGGGCATCAATTACAAGCACACGGAGTGGAACCATAATTTCAGGTTGCTGCAGAAGCCTTTCACAAACAAACACAAACACACACACACACACACACACACACACACACACACACACACACACACAAACACACACTGTAAGCTGCAAAATGCTTTTAATTGAGTCCTGTAGAGTGATGACTCACTCTCTCCCCAAGGTTAGTCTATCTGAGGATTTAAAAACATAAATCTATGGTGTCTTTGTCATTCTTTATGCTTCTATAAAGGACACTTTAGAGAGCTGTTCATTTGGTATTTATCTGCCCAACAAATACACCCCCCCTTTTTTTTTCTTTGAGTGACCACAAAGCTAAGAGCAATGGCATCTGCCACAAACCTATATTTATGGAAAACCTTCAGAAGTGGAACAAGGGGAATTATTTTTACCAGGCATTAGAGCGGGCTGTGACAGGAGTGCTTTGATGAAATGGGGTGCTGTCAGTGTCCCTCTTCACCAATCACCACAAACTGCAAGGTCCTGTTGACGAGAGGGACCGACAGCCAGTCAGTGCACATTAGCTCATGCAATGCAGGAGACGGCTGCAATTAACCCAGCTTCCCCACCACCAACACCACCAACTGCCGCTAAGACCCAGCCAGCCTAACAATCCTGCCACTTTCTCTTCGTCAAGGGAACCTTTTAGCTTGTTTCGCCGCTACACTCCAAATGTCCTTGATATTAATTATTGTTTGCCTGTGGTTTTTGGGGAATGTCTGGGATGTGACACATTAATGGTGATGGATTACAGTAGTCTTAGAAATAGGCAGCGTAGAAAATAGAGTAAATATTGTGACATAAAATAAGCATGTATTATTATTTTGTTTTCCTAAAAAAATTTGCGCAAATACAAGTAGCTTTGAGATACTAAGATATACAGTACCAAAACATTTTTAATTATTAAAAACTTAGTGAATTGTATAATTGTGTCATTATTTCTACTTAACATCTCAATATTTTAACATTATATATTAAAATAACAAGTCAAAATAATAACATAATATCTTAAAATAATGGGTTGCAGTAATGAGATATTAAGTAGAAATAATGACACCGCATTTCTTCATCACTTGCAGTTTAGGGCCTAATGATTAGTTCACATGCATTTGATGCAATCAAATTTATTAATTGATTTCAGACATCCTGACATGTGACAGTGATTTTCGACTGAGCATGATGGAGTAATGCAAAACTGGAGACATTTCTTTTGGAACAAAGTAGTCAGCTGTGGTTGCTTATTCTAGGCAAAGTATTTTTGTCTTATTAATTCTCCAAGATAATATGTCTTGACAGAGCCTCCCAAAGTGGATCCATAAAGCAGCCCTGCAGAGAGCTTTGCCTAGGCTGGCCTTTTGAAGAAGTTATTGCTTTGATGTATGAGGGAACAGATAAAACAGCGTGGGGAGTGAAGAGTAATTGCACTGGGTCTACGGGGGGACAGTATTTTGCCCACACAATGACTTCAATCTCTGCCTTTCTCAGGCAAATGGACACTGGATCATACTCTGACCACTGTACCTCTAAATGATTAACCTTTTCCATGAGCTAAAGAATAATTACTGCATTGAGACATCTTACAAATTCTTGTTTTGCATTGTTTCTCCTGTAAACAATCCACAATGGCTTTAGGTCTCCTCTTCAGTTTGTTTCTGATTCATGGGTCATAGTTTACTAGACAACAAGCCTAGCATGGGACTGGTGAATATGATTTCAAAGTAAATAATATGAAAAGAAAAAAGGGTTTTAAGCCAATTATCTATAAGCTAACTATTCTTTTTTTCTGACAGTGAAGTGGAGTGTGGCTTCATGGGTGATCTGTCATCAAAATTTTTTGTACAAACAGTAATTGTGATCAATTTAACATCCTGTACTTGCTTTAAAGTTCTAGCTCTTTAAACAAGCATTGCATTTGATTTAATTGGCTGTGATCACGCTGTTAAAACTCAAGCAGGTGCTTTGCAGCCAAGTATCAAATATTTATTTTTCATTTGAACTTTGTGTAAACCCATTGCCCGCAACAGAGGAAATTTAACTGGAGGAAGCACAGGAAGATACAAATCAGCTGAAAACACGGCATTGACGTGTAGTGTTGGAAAAAATGCTAAAGCCCTCAACTCAAGCTTTAGCACTCAACTACAACTGGATACTCTAGTGAAAATGACTTGTAAAAAACTAAGTGGATGAGTAAAATGCACTTCAGGTAAAGTGATTAAATATTTACTTTTAACATATTTTTGAGTGACTCACTGGCCTCTGCCACTTCATTCTACAGCAGTGTTGTTTAGATCATCACTGAGTCTATAACAATGACTGGCATGAGCTGTGTATGTAAAAATTCAACTTCTTCCATTTACCATTTTTGCATGATAAGAAATTGAGGAAAAAAATGTTTACAACTTTTATTTAATATTTCTTGAGCACAACAGTACCTCCATTAACTTGCAGGCCATCACACGACTATATGTTAAATATTTGATATATATTAAATATTCAAATATTCATTCATCTTTGGTATCCTCGTCAGGGTTCAGGATCTGGAGCAGGATAACTGGGAACATAGCAGGACAATTCACCCTGGATGGGACGCAAGTCAATCACAAGGCACCACACAAACATACACATTCATACCTAGGGGCAATTTAAAGTAGTCAGTAATACAGGTTCAGATATATAATCTCTCGAACCTTTCAAACTATCATGGAACATTTCCTACAATGGAAATGTTTTGCCTTTCCTTTGGAGAAAGCTATTAGATTTAATTCCGATTATTTGCTATAAAACAAGATCTTGATAGCCGTGGAGTATTTTTAAACTAGCCTAATTAGGTGTTTGCTGTTCCTCACGGCCATGTAAATGTTCTTCGAAACATTGAAGCTAGAGCATGGGCAGCATGATTCCCGCCCCAGTGGGTCCCTACTATTACTTCCCATAGACCATCCGCTACTGATGTCAAAAATATCTTCTACATCCAAATGTCCAAGCAGAGACACTTGGTAGAAAGATGAAAGAAAAAATTACCCTCCTTCAGATTAATACTGTACTTCAAGGCTCTTTTTGTTGACCAATTACAATAAAATTTGTTTATCGGTCATATTACTGCATTAAACATTCACATTTTAATATTTCAGTTAGAACAACTTTTGTTATATCTATAGCACATATGCTGTATTTTTTTCTGCAGTAAAAAAACATCACTACCTCATCTAACTCAGCATAAAACACCTTTCAAAATGCATTAGAGTTATATGTACACAGAGCAGATGGATAGTCTGAGCATGACATTTTTGTTACTGAATAATTTCTAGTGATGGATTAAGTTCGACATTGTAAATGTCAGCTATTGCCTGTGCCATGGATTGCATCACAAGCTGGCTAGCCTCATTGTAACCTCCATTGTTTAAGTTGAAGCTTACTCCAAGAAGGTTTTGTTTAATGGCAGGAGCAAAACACGCAATTTCAATCACATATTTCAGCACAGGAACTCGTCATCACTGCAGTGCTTGGCAGAAATGCTAACTTTATTGAATGTTAGCCTACTATGTAATATCTCGCTGAAGGAAACTGAGCCTTGAGGGGGAAAAGAGTCCGAAAGCTACGTTGCATCATCCTTACATTCAGTCATCAATAAATAATGGGGTAAAATGTGTTTATATCCACCTGTCATTCTGCCGTTAGCAACAAGGTGGTAGTGGGATTCCTCAACTCTGATTGCACATCCAGCAAGCTCTGTGCCCCTAATGAGGATCTTTCATCTAAGAAATGATCTATGAAATGTCTTCATTCTCTCTCTAGCTTTGTTGTTTGTGATGCAATAATGGAAGTAGATGCACTCTATTACTTTTCTTCACTTTCTAGATCACTATAGATACTCACAGTGCATTTCTTTTTGCATCCCCCATGGTAAGTAAATGGGGGAAAAAAATTGAAGTAACAATTTAACTCAGACAAGTTAAAATGAAGTGTGTGTGTCCTGTAACAAAACAACAATCCAAATCATAAGGCAAAATCAAGAATAAAATAGATATTTTCTTAGCCAGATCTGAACTAGAGGCTTTAATTAATGTAAGAGGTATTAGAGAATATATAATTATAATACAGTGCTGTTGAATTCTCATTATGAGAATTATGAGATTATTATTAAACAAATGTGAGACTGTGTTGTTCTACTGACAGATAATTTAGCTTCTTTCTAAAAATTTAATGCTTTAAATTTATCTGCCAACTTGAGGCTGTAATCTCAAGTTTGAAATTTATATAAATATCTAGCATTAGGCTTATTAATCATATTTGCTTTATAATTATTTTAAAATGACAAATATCACACAAACTCCATTACATTCAGGGTTTTTTTTTTATTTGCTGAGATATCATTTGTTTGATAGTCTGACTCATAACTTGTTAACTGTACTTCATTTGGGTTGTTTTTGCATTGCTGTTTTCATTACCAGGTACATAAAGTACCCTCCGAAAGTATTGGAATGGCAAGGACAATTCTTTTTGTTATTGCTATATACTGAAGACATTTGGGTTTCAGATCAAAGGATGAATATGAGCTATGGATCAGAAATGCTTTCATTTCCTGATATTTACAACTCGGTGTGTTAAGCAACTTAGAACATGACAACTTTGGTGGCATTTCTAGGTGAGAAAAAGTATAGGAACAGATAGTCTTAAAGTAAATTCATATAAATAACACATAATATGTGGTTTCAAGAACTGCATCAAGCCTTTGACTAACTTAAAACACCAAACAGTTGCATTCTTCTTTTATTATGATTTTCCAGGCTTCAGTCAGCTCTTGAGGAGGTGAAATGCATGTTCAAGTGGGTTAACGTCTGATGGTTGGCTTGGCCAGTCTAAAACCTTCCACTTTTTTCCCCCTGCTGAAGTCCTTTATTGAGTTAGTAGTGTGTTTTGGGTTTTTGTCTTGCTGCATGATGAAGTTCATTCCAGTTATATTGGATGCATCAATCTGTAAATTGGCATATAAAATGCTTCTGTAGACTTCTGAAGTCTTTCTACTGCAACCATCATGAGTAACATCATTAATAAAGATTGTTGAGCTTGTTCCATGGATCATGAGCGGATCCTTTCTTTTTCAATACTTTGGTCTTTCCATCACTCTGGTAGATGTTAATCTTGGCTCCAAAACTTTTGTGGCTTATCTCTGTATTTCTTTGTAAATTCTAGTATGGCTTTCTGATTTTTACAGCTGATGAGTGGTTTGCATCTTGTGGTGTGGCCTCTATATTTCTGCTCTCAAAGTCTTCTTCAAAAGATGGACTGTATTATCTTCATCTCTTCCCTGTGGAGATTTGTTGGTGATGTCACTGACTATTGTTTTTGGATATTTCCTCACAGCTCTCACAATGTTTGTCATCAACTTGTGTTGTTTTCCTTTGCCGACCTGTTCCATGTTTGGTTGTTAGTACGCCAGTGGTTTCTTTCTTTTTCAGAACATTCCAAATTGTTGTGTTGGCTATGCCCAATGTTTATGCAGTGGCTCTGATAAATTTTCTGTCTTTTCTCAGCTTCAAAATGGCTAGAAAGCTTCATGTTGGTTTCTCCTTTTTTGTCCAGTCTTCACAGGTGAAACCCAGGGCTCAAACCAAGAGTAGACATTCAGAGCTATTAATTTCTTAAACAATCAATCTAACAGGGAAAGTTTCTAATAAAACATTTATTATTATGAGCATTTTTATCCTTAAAGTTACTATTAAAAGGTTGGGAAAATAATCTATTTTGTGCCAACAATTTACTGACAATACAATGATAGTTCTATATAAACATATAATTACTGATATGTTAAATATCAACATAGGAAATAAACCAAAGATCTGTCATTTAAGATTATATATATAAAAAACAACAACAACAACAAAAAAAACCGTTAAAAATCTATGTACAGACTCCGGGTCACCCTGAAGATTGGCAGCCAATTTACTGATGATGAAACACTTCCAGGATGTGTCCTCTCACACAACATGTCTTTGAGGCTAGAGCAAAAAGTATTTTTAATCTCAATGGGACTCAAGTGGAAAAATAAAGAATGAATCAAATATACACTGCATAGGCTAAGGTCATAAACCTTAGATTTCTTTGGGAGAAAAAAAAGAATAATAGAAATTCACATGAACCAAGAATGTTTTCTGTAATTTCTCTCTTGGACATGCTGTGGTCCTCTTGCCATCTTTCTTCCTGTTTCATCACTCAGTGTTGCTGCAGCAGAGCTGGCCAGTCCTCAGTGGCTCCAGCTGTGACATATCTGTCAGTCTGACCTTGAATCACTGTGCAAGGCAGTAAGCAACTAGAGACAGCCAGTGACAAATTAGCGCTGCAATCTGTCGTGCCCGAGACAGCTGTGTGAAATACTGCTGCTCTTGACTCAATGTGATAGATAAAAAAAAAAGATAAAATATGCAACAGCATTGGTTCCAGTCAGACAATAGTAAAAATGGCAACTAGCAAGTATTACTCTTCAATTTGAAATGTGACTGACAGAGAGTGTACGATAAAAAAACAGCTTAATGAGAAATGCTGATGCAACCTGGCTTAAGCCTTATTCATACTCATCAACATTAAATCGTCGACTGAGCTGAGATGAGCAGCCTGATAACACAGTTGAGCAAGAAAAAAAGAAAAGAAAAGCAAAGGAATGAAAGAGAGGCAACACTCTGAGCTTCACACTGACTTGTGTTTTTCATCTTAACTTGAATTGGGATCTCCTGGAAAGTTGCAGCCAACAGGAGGGATGGAATGGAAGTAATTTCTATTCCACTTCAAAATGCCTTATTCCATTTTCATGAGTTTTTCTAGGAGCTTATGGTTAAATTCGTAATCAGCCTCAAATCTAGCTTGAAGAGAAAGAGAAACCTAATTTGATAAGAAGGTAATGAAGCTACACAGTAATTATCCTAGATAACCTATTTGTGGCACTGGTTGAGCAGTGATGAGAATTCTATTTAGCATAGCTGGCTGATTCCTCTATTTTGATCAGGCAGAAGATTTGCTTTATAACCCAGGCCAATTTACTTTGAACTCCCAAAGATGCCAGGGATCATTACATTGAGAAACTTCAAATACCCCCGAGGGACTTGATGATTCAAAGCAAGAGGTATTAAATCTCAACTGATAGCATCGCTATTTTGCACACCATTCATGCAGTTTCCTTTCTTTTTCCCCTGAGGTCAGCATACACGTGCAATACTGGAACACATTTTACAGCAGACGACAAATCAAATATATGACCGTAATAATTATGATCCATTAAAATATGCAAATTTTTTGCATATAAATTTTCAGAAACCAACAAACATCAGCTTGCATCCAGGTTAATTTGATACCTCATAAATTAACAGGACTCCAGCTCCAAGGTGGGTTTGGTTTGTTTTTGAAACATTCAGTTGCCATCGAGGAATGATATTACCCCTGACTGCTAATAGTGCTGTACCATTCCCCCTTGTTAAATGAATAAAGCTGGTTATTAAAACTGACAAGATTAATTAAACAGACATAAATTAAAACATTAAGAATCTATCAAATGAAAGCTGCAGCATATAATTAACTACGGAACCTAGCATTCAATTGCTGTGCATTCTGTTGGCAAGGAGACATGAATAATACGTACTATTTCAAGGTACCACAGCGCTCTAAAGACACTTACTTTCCCTAGAGATATTTGGCCATTTCCATGCTTCAATTATGCATAAACCTAACTCCTAGGATTACAGTGGCATTTACTATTGGTTTTCTCTTAAGTATATACCGCTATTAAAAACTGTGGTATTATGGGTGGAGAAAAAAGGTGCTTAACAAAAAAAATACAGCTTACAATAATGGTGATATTTAAGTATGTGAAGTTTAAAAGCCAAGAGATACACAGGGACATATTCAAAGCCGAAATCAGAAATGTTATGTCCAGTTCAGACACCTGTGAGAATAAAGATATGACCCATAATCTGACAACCATACTCTCTAGATTTAACAAACACCTGTACTGCTCCTCCCTTGTTATATTGTGTCTGTGTAATTACACATAATCTGTACATTAACTGTACCTGTATATATAAAACTGTATATATATATATATATAAACTGTACCTGTTCTTGTTGCTGGGTTATGTACTTTTATGTATATTTAACTTATATTCTACCTTTATATTGGATATAACAAACCTTTAACCCTCTACTGCATTTATTATTACATTTACATTAAGAATAATACATTTTATTAATTTAATTAGTTCAAGTAATGAAACTATATTTTTTTAAATTGTAGAATTTTTTTTTAGTGGTTGGTGGGGGGTTGGGTAGTTTGTAATTTACAACAATGTGAAATGGTGGGAAGTATCATATAGTTAAAAATAACATAAAAATAAGATATATAATTGGACCATTCTTTGTAGAGCAGTGACAGTGACACCAGTGTTGAGTCCACCTTTGTCGAGTTCAAGTTGAGACCAAGACCGTAACCAGTTGAGCTTGAGTCCAAAAGGGGCTGAGTTGGACTCAAGATCGTGTGCTTGACAGCCAAATAGAGAAAGTTGTTGTAAACTCAGCACTGAGCTGTTAAATTAATATTTTAACCTTCACAAACCAATAGCATCATAAATATAACAAAAAAAAACCCACTATTAAATCTTGCCATTTAATATTTATATTTCATGTCATCAGCACCTCAACTAGTTTCCTATCATTAAATGTTTTCAAATAAAAAAAAGGGATATAGAGGTATATGTAGACCTTTAATTATATTACAAGTGTATGAAAATACAAGCCTGTATTGTTATTGTATCACACTATATTGTGTCCTCAAGTTTGACTTGACATTTCAGTGATTTGATGCGCCTCCGCCACAGTCATATAGGCTGAGAAAGAGAGTACAGAGTAGAGTAACATTTAGCAGCATGTTATAACAACAAGCTTCATACTTTTTTACAACTTTTAATCTGTCTATGAATGACAGCAAACCCATTTCTGAACACAGTTCTGTTCTAAAATGAAGAAAAAAAATCCCTATCAGCAGGGTTTATGATATTTACTACATTAAGAAGTACATTTCACATTTTAAATGACATTCAAGACTGGAATCACCAGATGCTGATGTTTAGAGATAGGCAAATTTAGAGATAGAGATAGAAATATTTATGTTTAGAGATAGAAATATTTTTTTTTAAACTCCAGGTCATTAAAAATTGTAAATAAATGGACATAAAAATATCTAAGAAAAAAAAAAGAACAAAATATAAATATATAGAACAACCGTTCTAAACCGTGCAAAACACTTAAAATAAAAACAATATAAACATAGTACAAACTATATATCTAAAACAAACTGATTTTTTAGTTTTCTTAGGTAACTAACCTCACATTATAAGGCCAGTGCTCATAAACACCCTTTAAGCCTTGATTCTACAAATGCGGCTTATGGGCCTTTGCTAGTGCAAATGCTGCCACTACACAGTGATAATGCTACTACAAATGATTTAACACCCACAGTGTTGAATGTATGGGCATGGGCATGTATGGCTGCCAATAGAACTGGTTCTCTTGTATTTATTGATGATGTGACTGCTGACAAAAGCAGAAGGATGAATTCTTAAGGGTTTCGGGCAATAATATCTGCTCATATTCAGCCAAATGCTTCAGAACTGATTGGACGGCACTTCACAGTGCAGATGGACAATGACCCGAAGCATACTGCGAAAGCAACCAAAGAGTTTTTTAATGGAAAGAAGTGGAATGTTATTCAATGGCCAAGTCAATCACCTGACCTGAATCCGATTGAGCATGCATTTCACTTGCTGAAGACAAAACTGAAGGGAAAATGCCCCAAGAACAAGCAGGAACTGAAGACAGTTGCAGTAGAGGCCTGGCAGAGCATCACAAGGGATGAAACCCAGTGTCTGGTGATGTCTACGCATTCCAGACTTCAGGCAATAATTGAATGCAAAGGATTTGCAACCAAGAATTAAAAAGTGAAAATTTGATTTATGTTTTTGTTAATCTGTCCCATTACCTTTGGTCCCTTAAAAAGTGGGAGGCACATATACAAACTGTTGTAATTCCTACACCGTTCACCTGATTTGGATGTACATACCCTCAAATTAAAGCTGAAAGTCTGAAGTTAAAGCACATCTTGTTCCTTTCATTTTAACTCCATTGTGTCGATGTCCCAATATTTATGGACCTGTCTTTATTTACTGTTACACTTAAACAATCATCATTATCTGATCCACTTATCACTGTCTTGTATTCTTTTTCCTCTATCTTTTTCACTTTCTGATGGAAAATCCTTTTCAATTTCCTTCATTGATGTTGTTTTCTGAAAATACTACCGCCAAAAAATCGACAGAAATGACACGGGGCCCCTTTCAGGAGGTTTCCGACTGTCATTACATTGCAAGTCCTCCACTGTCACTATGGTTGCCACAATTCGAGACACTGCTGTGGAGTAAAGCTTGTTATCCCTCAGGGTGGAGCCCCAAGCAGTTATTTTATTAATTACATTTATTATATATTAATTTATATTCTATAAATTTGTTGCTGTTATTGCTTTTTTGTCTTTATTTTCATGTTACACATGACACTTACTCGACTGTACTTGAGTACTGAGTACAAAATGTCAGAGTCCATGTCAAGTGCATGACAAGTCCGAGTTCGTTCAAATTGGACTCGAGTCAGGGAACGAGTACCCCAACTATAAGTGACACCATTCCCATGGAGCATCGGGTGTCAAAATCCTCATGACACCCAGCCCATGGAGCATTCATTTCTGTGCTATCTTGCACTGGTTTCGTGAATATAACATTAAAATATCTGTAAACATTATAAATATGCATGTCCGTATAAAATTTACAAAGTTTGTTAATCCAATAAGATTTACATTCTGCAGCATTTAAAACTTTCATGAAATTTTACCCCAAGCCAAGGTGAATGCTGCATCAGTAGACTACAGACTGAAACATTACCCATGTGCTATTTCCCATGTGTTAGATGCAAAATATAACATGGTAGAAATACTAATATAGAAATACTATTTTTGTAGTGTTTCTAGGTAGAACCTATGACCTATATACCACAAAAATAAGCTTGTTTCTATTTTAAATATTGCAACTGGCAGTGTGCAGTATAAAGGGGATTTTGATTAATGTGCCAGTGTGTTGAATTCAGCACTGCTGTAGTCTGGTATAAAATGATCTTAAGAGGAGCTCCAAATTGAATGGCAGTTTTGATCTGACAGTTTAAATTACTATTCTAAAATATTCCATAAATCAAGTTTATATGCAGAGAACTACTAGAGTGAAGTTTTAGAGGTACTCTACAAGCACATCTAAAAGGTGTATGTTCAAAGTAGCGATCCAGAAACAAGCAATAGTACAGTTGAATACCTGTTTTCCAAGAGTGTATACAGTGTTACTGATGTAGCACAGTAGTACATCGTATGTAAATGCACATGTGGATTAACTACAGTTTTAACATTTTCATTTATGTCATTTATGTCATTTCAACAAAACAAATTGAATTATCAGTGATTATTTCAGCACTGGTGTGTTGTGCAGTGATGTGTTGTGCAGTGATGTGTTGATTGAGAAACATTTTAGTTCTAGAAAGTGTGCAGTTTTTAAAACTTCAGATAGTGTAAAATGTCAAAATTTCACCATGTGAAAGATATTACCATCCGCAGCTGTTCCTGCGTAGTTCGAATACATACACAGGTGCTTTCAGAAAGGTCTGATTGTAAAACAAGCAGTTCAGGCAAATGTAATGATTACCCCATTATACCTTAGAGATGCTCTG
This sequence comes from Noturus placidus, assembly GCA_022414735.1. Lineage (NCBI taxonomy): Eukaryota > Metazoa > Chordata > Actinopteri > Siluriformes > Ictaluridae > Noturus > Noturus placidus. The sequence goes on from JAFFST010053972.1 coordinate 666,965, forward strand.
TTACAGCTGTTAAGATAAGCCAAAAATGTGTATCTACTGTACCTTGTGCATCTGTAACAGAGCAGACATCCTCGTAATTAAATTAAAGTTACTTGTATCGTGTGTATTATTTATTAGTAATACATCCATCCATCCATCCATCTTCAGCCGCTTACTCCTTTTCAGGGTCATGGGGGAACCTGGAGCCTATCCCAGGGACCATCGGGCACAAGGCGGGGTACACCCTGGACAGGGTGCCAGTCCATCGCAGGGCACAATCACATTCACACACCCATTCATACACTACGGACACTTTAGACACGCCAATCAGCCTAACATGCATGTCTTTGGACTGGGGGAAACTGGAGTACCCGGAGGAAACCCCAGCAGCATGAGGAGAACATGCAAACTCAGCACACACATGGCCCTGGCGGGACTCGAACCCCGGACCCTGGAGGTGTGAGGCGGACGTGCTAACCACTAAGTCACCGTGCACCCTATTAGTAATACTTATATCTTATATGCACTCCACACAAAAACACAGTGTAATGTGCTTACCATAACACTTCTGTGCCAGTATGTCTGATGAATATCATTCTCTTTCATAATCTACAGGAATTTGTGACAAGCCCTGCTGTTTGTCGAATGTGAAGAGGTCAAACTTTTAATCTCTAATCTATCCATGTGACACTGGCATTTGATTTCCTCTGAATAGAATCTTCATTGTTCAAATTAATGACACTGCATCCCATAGGTGTCCCTCAGGGATGTGTGCTAGCCCTTTGGCTATTATTGATTTACTCTAACAACCTCGTATTACACTCTTGCTTTGTCAAAGTACAGAAGTATCCAGAAAGCACAACTGTATGGGCAATTATACTAGCACAAAGGTGCATAGAGAGCTATCATTGGGAGCTATAAACCCACGTAATTGGAATAATTTGATATGAAATACTGTAAAAGTGAAGGAAATAAATGGATAATAAACTTCAAAAGACACTGCTGGGGATTTTATAAATATGCAGTATAAATATACTGCTGTGTGCAACTCCTCAACTGGAAAAAAACCTATTTTTTTTTAACAATTAATGACTGTCACTCACCAAGAACTCTGTGGCAGTTCAAACATTATATATATAAATGATATAAGTTCCATTCCAGCAATTATCGATTTTCTCAGACACTGGCAGGCTTTTAAATCCAAAAGTGCATGTAAAATAAAATAAAAGATTTTTTTTGCTATTTGAAATGCGACATGACCCTGAACAGGAGCATATTCACACAACTTTGCATATTTAGTAATTATTACACTGCAGAACTCAGTGATGGTGGGTCATGAAATTAGATCAGATGCTAAAATCTAATCAATCCATTGCTCAACAATAAAACTATTGCGATTGAGCAATGCATTTTGTCACAAAGTCTCTTTGATGGCATAATAAAAAAAAGTATCAAATATCAAACATAGTAAAGAGAAAAGCTAAACATACAGTTCTGCCATCTATCTTGTTGTGTAATTTTTACTCTGATTAGACAGTGTGCTTAGTCTTTGAATCTACAGACTAGGCTAGAAAGAAATCAGCCCCGGTCTCACTTATGCCTCAGAAATACAAAATAATCCACTTTAAGAAATTTGTTAAGAGCAGATAATCTGATGTGAATGCCAGAAACACAACTTTATATTGATAAATTTTTATTTTTGAAACACAGAGAGGGTTTAGCCCTGCTAGCACATTTATCAGCTGAACTATATGCATATATAGTGTGAGCATTTTCTTACATGAAATTATGAGTGTTTTGTCCACCCAATCCCACTGACTCATGACCAAATGTGGCAAGCTTTGACATTTTTTTTAAACCAGGATTTTAAGGTAAGAGATCATGCTCCATTTAAAATTTCCATAAAGTCCCTGTTTCTCAGCATTGATGATTTCACTTTATAAATTGAATTCAGATTATAAACTGAAATTCTGAAGTCCCTTCGCCTGCATACGTAGCTGCAATGTGTCACTCCTCGAGCCAGTTCAAATACAGTCCCTCAACAGCATATCTCTAATAGCAAGTGGCAGCCTGCTCTGTGCAAAGAGCAATATTGACACAAGTGTTTGCAGGAAAAGCATGCCCATCTTATTATCTGGTGGTTGGCATGAACACGGAAACCTTGTGGCTGCAGAGAAGCTTCAGTGCTCGTGTTTGTACAGCTAACAAATCTGCACGCCTGGTTAGTTGACGATTCCGAGAATGGCGCTATTGTCCATCACGTATTCTGTGTCTGCCTCCGATAACACGCGTGCAGTCCAGTCATGGGGAAAGGAAAAAAGATTGCATCATGACAGTATGTTGTATTCCTTCAAAAGTAGGATCCCTCTGGCATGAAATACCGAATTCAGCCATCAGATGCCTTTCTTATTTGTTTGTGTTTAATCATTTGCATGAAGGCTTTTTGAAGAAATGTGAGTGGAATACAAATGATGAAGTTCAAAATGCCTACTAGCTTAGCCCACTCAGTTAGAACGGTACCACAAGTTTGTTATTGTGCATAAGATGAGCTGGCGGCAAGCTAGCCGAAACGTGAATGAATATAAAGGCCTACACTGTCTATCTTCACTTCCACAGAGGAAGGAATGTGGGAGTATGGCAGCATTTTATAGTGTGATGGCTTACTTATTCACATAAAATTCTAGGCTTTCCAGGCTGGTGTACTACAGCAAGGCAGAATGATGTAGTAACCAGAAGGTAATATTTAAATACTTATATACTATGCCTTAGTTGAATAAAAAATTTATATTGTATTCTAATTTTATTACATTGATATTTTTTTACTCTTTACATTTTCATTTAGATCTTCAAACCACTCAGTATGCATACAGTATGTTTCTTTAAAACATCTTATCAAATCCAGGCTGATTTACTGTAACCAGAAAGACTGTCTATGAGTTTTACTTATTCTCCATACATTACAGTACCGCTAATGATTAGGTCACACAAATTCAAAGAAGGGAATATAGCTGGATTATATTAGGTTTTATATGAATTACTATGTAAGAACTGGTTCAAACGCTAATCATAAAGTTTGTGTACAGTATATTGTTGAATCTTTAAATATTTGTATTTAAGTGTGGGGAAATAATTAACAACAACAAAGCATGAAGTTCTGCATTAAGTAAAGCAAAAATCATTTGGAGGCATGCTTTTATAGGAAAATAATCAAAGATGGTGTGATGCGGCCTTTTAAAAATAGTTTTTCCTATGACACAATGTTATAGAAGTGATGTATTCCTCATATAACTCACCAATTTGTCAACATTATTATTTTTTAATTTATTAACCCTTAAACAGGCAATGTGCACCGCAAGATAAATACGCTTTAGTTTCTTGTAAAGAGCATGAGAAAGAGTTTTTCACCCAATCCTGTTGTCATTTATCAAAGTTGAGTCTGTTTTGAATATACAGGTCACGTGACCTGTTTCAAGTTTTCTATGACCGTTTATTTAGCCTGACCTAAAACTAGCATGTCTGCCCGTGGTGCAGGACATGCTGACTTTGTGGTAAGTAATTATATATAAATCTATCTTTTTTTCAGTAAAACACAACAGCACAATTCTGCTAATATTCATTGTAAATATTGTTTTAAGAAGCTGAAAAATAATAAAAAAAAAAGTAATTGGTTGTTTATGCTATTATTTAGCACATTTTGAAGTGTGCGTATCCCCTGAGATACATTGCAATATTGAGGGAAGAAAAAGGGTTAAATCCACAATATTGACAATCTGTGTATTTTGAGTTTAATTATTGAGCAAATGTTAATATTCATAGGTTAATATGACTAGTATATTCAGGTAGCAGGTAGTTTATGATAAACTACCTCAGGGAGTGACGACCCTGCCTTACGCGAGTCCCAGGCACAGCTGGCCCGGCTGTCAGTACCTGGTAAGGGCCCCTCCCAGGGTTACGTGGTTTTCTCACTGCCTTGTGAGTGTCTCTGGAGAGTCAATGGCTAAGGGAGTAAACCCCGACAGAAAATCAGGAGTGGGGCCCCTTAGGTGGTTTTGTGATGCACTGCGACACATTCCCAGCAGCCCCTGCAGCCAAACTGGTACCAAACGTTGTGCTATGCACTCCTTTGGACATCATCAGTAAGGCAGAGGGGGGGATCCTGACGCATGGGCAACCCAGGATTTCCAGAAAAACTTGCCTGGGCTCTTGCGCAAACTAGAGATCAAAACGGGGAGAGGACACTCCTCGGCTACCTAATCATGGCCATGCAACACGGATGGCAGCAGTCACGGGATACAAGCTCATTTTAGATTGGCGTAAAAAATGGGCACCACAGGTTGCCATCGTCGGTGGGAGGGGTCATTGCACCCCAGTGGATAGCTACCGCCCACCTCAAGCTGGGCAGCCCCCGGCCAATAAGGTGCTTTCCCACCATGGCTCACCTGCTCCAATGGGTGCTTGGAGCTTATGGTTCATTACCAGGCAAGTGGGCTGCAAAACTTGCACCAGATAAAAATAAAAGCAAAACAAAATGAAAGAAGGCTCCAGCCCTTCATTTTGCAAGCTGGAATGTACATACAATGTGTTCTGGATTCTCCGAAGATCTACTGCAGATTGAGGACATCCGCAAGACTGCAGTTATCGATCGAGAGTTGGCGAGACTCAATGTTGATATTGCAGCACTGCAGGAGACCAGGCTTGCTGGCAGTGGCTCACTATGAAAGAGTGATTACACTTTCTACTGGCAAGGAAGACAACAAAACGAACCAAGGCAACACGGTGTTGGGTTCACCTCAAAAACACACTCCTTGGCATGGTAGAACCACCAACTGCAGGCTCCGAGCGGATTCTACTCATAAGATTGCTCACAGCTTCTAGCCATGTAAACATCATGAGTTTCTACGCCCCAACACTCCACTCACCTCCAGAGATTCATGATCAGTTCTATGAAGAGCTTCATAATATTATTTTCAAAAACATGAGCACATGTTTCTGTTGAGAGACTTCAATGCAAGGGTTGGGGCTGACCACGATGCATGGACCGCATGCCTTGGTTGTCATGGCATTGGAAAAATGAATGCCAGTGGCCAAAGACTACTGGAGCTTTGTACATATCACAATCTCTGTATCACAAACTCATTCTTTCTCACAAAACCATTCCACAAAGTATCATGGAGAATTCCAATGTCTCTAAATTGGCACCAACTGGATCTCGTCATCACTAGACGAGCCCTCCTCAATTCGGTACTCATCACACGCAGTTAACACAGTGCAGTCTGTGACACCGATCACTCGCTGGTATCCAGCAAGGTCAGATTACGCCCCAAAAAGATACATGGACTCAGAAAAAAGTGCTACCTACGCATTAACTCTGCCAAGACATCCCTCCCAGAGCCCACTCAATTATTCCAACACAGCCTTGAGCAGTCCTTACACGATACACCAGATGGAAGTGTGCAGACAAAGTGGGCAAAAATCAGAGAAGCCATCTTCAACTCAGCCATCAATACCTTCGGCAAGCAGACAAGGCAAATGGCCAGGTGGGTAGAACACTATTCAGAACTCTACTCACGAAACAACGGTGTGTCAGAAGCTGCCCTAGCTGCTGTAAAGCCCCTACCAACGATACACGAACTGGATAATGTTCCAACCTTGAAGGAACTTGATAACGCCATCAATTCAATTCAATTCAATTCAATTCAATTTTATTTGTATAGCGCTTTTTACAATAGACATTGTCTCAAAGCAGCTTTACAGGAATATAAACACAGTACACACACAGTAAAAGTGAGAACCAACTGATCCCAACTGAGCAAGACACTGAGTGGAGACAATGGCAAGGAAAAACTCCCTAAGATGTTTTAAGAGGAAGAAACCTTGAGAGGAACCAGACTCAGAAGGGAACCCATCCTCATCTGGGTCACAACAGACATTCTTGTTTAAATGTAATCTGTTTGGCTTTAGAAAGCCTT
>JAFFST010053972.1:674940-701735 GCA_022414735.1 Noturus placidus
ACGTCTAGATTTTGACTATGAATGAGTGCGACACCTCCTCCTCTACCAGTTAAACGAGGCTGGTGAACATAGCTGTATCCAGGAGGACATTCAATAGCCTGCGGCAAGTCACCGGGACAAGACGGTATTACACCTGAGGTACTGAAATGTGCAAAACCTGCCGTCCTCACAAAACTCCATGAACTTCTCTGCCAGTGCTGGGAAGAAGAAACAATGCCTCGAGACATGAGAGACTCCAACATCATCACTCTATACAAAAACAAGGGTGACCGTGGGAAGTGCAATAACTACCGTGGCATCTCCCTGCTGAGCATTGAGGGGAAAACCTTTTCCCGTGTGGCCCTCAGCAGGCTACAGATACTAGCTGAGAGGACGTATCCTGAGGCTCACTGTGGTTTCAGGGCAGGAAGGTCTACAATGGACATGCTCTTCTCCTTGCGCCAGCTACAGGAAAAATGTCGAGAACAGAGAATGCTCCTGTACTTGGCATTCACTGATCTTACAAAAGCCTTTGACCTCATCAGTAGGGGATGCCTTTTTAAACTTCTCAAAGTTATCGGCTGTCTACCAAAGCTGCTGGCAGTCATCTCCTCTTTCCATGACAACATGAAAGCAACAATACAGCACAGCGGCACCACCTCAGAGGAATTTCCCATACTCAGTGGTGTAAAGCAGGGGTGTGTGTTTGCCCCAACACTTTTTGGCATCTTTTTCTCACGTATGCTCTCACATGCCTTTGGGACAGCAGAAGAGGGAGTCTTTCTTCATACAAGATCTGATGGCAAACTCTTCAACTTTGGTCGTCTCAGATCCAAAACCAAAGTCCGCAAAGTCCTCATCAGAGAACTCCTATTCGCTGATGATGCTGCGTTCACAGCTCACACAGAACAAGGTTTGAAGACACTTATCAACCGCCTTGCCAATGCTTGTAACAACATTGGCCTGACAATTAATCTGAAAAAGACCTATGTCATGAGCCAGGATGTCAGTGACACCCCTTCCATAATCATTGGCAGCTACACCCTGGAAGTTGTTCAGGACTTCATCTACTTGGGTTTACCATTCATCCATCCATCCATCTTCAACCGCTTACTACCATCACCTACAATTTGTCCCATGTCACAGAGATTGACAGGCGCATTGGGAAGGCATCAACAGCTATGTTCAGGTTGACTAAAAACATGTGGGAGAACAAATCCTTAAAGCTCAACACCAAAGTCCAAGTGTACCGGGCCTGCGTCCTTAGCACCCTCCTCTATGGGTCTGAGTCCTGGACAACATACGCCCATCAAGAACATCGACTAAACACATTCCACCTACGACGTCTCAGGCGCCTCCTCGATATTAGATGGCAAGATCGCATTTCCAACATCTCAGTTCTCAACGACGTAAAGAAAAAGCAACAAGCACCTCTGGAGCTGCCACTGCTTTCACTTGCAATCGCTGTGGCAACAATTGCCACTCAAGAATTGGCCTACTAAGGCATCATAGGCGCTACAAAACCTACAGCTGACTTCGAAAGGCGCAAATAAGAAAAGAATTGTCTCTCGAGACAAAAGGCCTATTATTAGTATATTCAGGTGAATACATACTAGCATTTTGTAAATATTTTCCTGCAGGGCTTCACCGCAAGCTCAGTTTATGATATAAGAAATGAGGATAGAGGATTGAAAGAAAGGGTGCGAGTTATAGAGCAGATCCAAGCAAGCTTTCCAAATCCTTATAGTTACTTGTAAGAGTCATTGATGATTGGTTGTTCTTCACTTGCATGAACTGTGTTGTGCACAGTGGTTACAAAAAGTCTACACAGCCATGTTAAAATGGCAGGTTGTTGTGATGTAGAAATATGAAATCAAGATAAATCATGTCAGAACTTTTTCCACTGTCAATGTGAAATTACAACAAATAAAAAATAAATGAAAAACAATAAGAAACATTTTCGGGGAAAACAAGGGGGAAAAACCTTACAATAACGTGGTTGCATTGTGTGCACACCATTTTATAATTGGATGTGGCTGCATTAAGAATTAATCAATCACATTCAATCTTATATTCAAAAGTAATTATCATACAGCTGTCCTCAATTTAAATATTCTGATTAAACACAAATACAGATCAGCTGTTTCTGTAGGATTTTCTTCACATCTTCATGGTTTCATTTGACTGCTGAAGCCACGTTTTGCAAAAGCAAACAAAGCATGTATAGGGTCTCACTGTCTAAGTATATCAATCAGGAGAGGGGCACAAAAAAATTCAAAAACATTTGATGTGCCATGGAATACCGTGATGGCCATCATCAATGAGTGGGGAAAATAGAGCTGAGACATCACCGAGAACAAGACATGTCTCTAAAATGTATTTAAAAAAAAAAAAAACAAGACAGAAACTTACCAGAGAGGCTGCCAAGAGATCTATGGCAACATTAAAGTAGCTGCAGGAATATCTCATTACTCTCTGCATTTGACAACAATGTCTTGTATTTTTCACATGTCTGGGCTATGGGGTAGGGTGGCAAGGCAGAAACCCTTTACCCCAAAAAAAAAAAAACATCTAAGCTGAACTAAATCACCCTAAACCATGTGGCAAAATGTGTTATGGTCTGATGAGACCAATTCCAAAAGTTATAATAATTCCAAAAGATATCATAATGCTTTAGGGCTGCTTTTCTTCAGCCAGAACTTGGGTTTTTATCAAGGTGGAGGAAATCATGAATAGCTACAAATACCAGCCAATTTTAGTACAAAACCATCTGGGTTAACCCTGTTCCCAGAGAAAGGAACGAGATGTTACGTGAGCTTCATGCTGTGGGAAGCACCCTCACACATGACCAGTATCTGAAGCTTGTGTAACATCATGCCTATTTATAGGCCTACCGTGATCAGGTGACGTGCCAATTAAGCAGGTCGCATGATATACAAATGGCACCTGTGAACTGTGCCGAGAGCCTCTATTATCTGAAGCAAAGATGCGATTCACAGGCATGCCCCAGTATGACAAAGCTATGCAACGTCTCGTTTCCTTCTCAGGGAACAGGGCTACATGCATAACCCAGACATTCCCTTTCAAAGGGAACTCAACATTGTGTAAGCTTCATGCTGTGGGAATGAGAATACCCACTCCATCACACTGAGGGCATGGCCTGTTCAAAAGATCCAAGCCCGAGGATCACTGCAAAACACTCTAGCCCAAAGTGGAATGTACAGTATATCAAGGCTGTAATATCGAATGAAAGCGTGTGGTGTAGACCACCCCGCCACAGCACACACATGCTGTAAGGGTAAGGGTACCCCTTTGAACAAAGCGTTCGAGGAGATGACCCCCGAGGAGCCAACCCCCGTAGTGGAACCGTGCGCTTCATAAGTGATATAGATTCTTCCACTATGCAATTAGAGGTGCTTTGACACAACATCACCTCTCCGCCAAAGCAGACCAGCAGCTGCTCCGACTTACGTCACTGGCCAGAGCGGTGGACATAATTACAGACAGATCCCCAGGACCTGAGTGAGCTGGCTCACACTCTTGGAAGGGGCCGGCCCAGCTCCACAAGCCTCTGAAATCCATCTCTTCGGCCGAGAAAAGATCGAGTCTGGGGTGGAACTGCCTAATTGTAAGGTGTTCATAGTCAGACCTCTTGAGGGCTGCCCTGGCATGCTCCATCCCTAGGCACATCACAAAGAGTGTGCCCCCTGCCCCCCATGATGAAAGGCGTGACACACTTCCTGAATTCTCTCTCACTCTATAGAGATTTTTCTTTTTTCATTTTTTTGTTGAAAAGATAGAGATTGCAAAAAGATTGAAAAGATTGCGAGCGTTACACAAACAACCGACATGCAGTCTTGCTGAAGATAATAAGACTGAAGGCACAGTTCACAGGTGCCATTTTTATTTCACTCAATGCACTTAATTGTCATGACACCTGATCACGGCATGTATAAAGGTATGATGTTACAAAAGCTTCAGATACCGGTCACACACAAGGGCGCTTCCCACAGCATGCAACTCACACAACGTTGAGTTCTTTGAAAGGGAACTTTAGTTGTCTGCTAGTAAGCTGAAGATGAAAAGGAATTAACCCTTTTAGCAGGACAATGACCCAAAGCATACATCCAAATCAACAAAGAAACGGCTTAACCGAAATAAGATGGATGTTTTTAAATGGCCTAGCCAGAGCCCAGACTGGAATCAAACTAAACATCTGTGGAGTGACCTGAAGCGGACTGTGCACAGGTGATGCCCTTACAATTTGATGGATCTGAAATATTTTTGCAAGAAAGAGTGAGAAAATATTGCCATATCAAGATGTACCACGCTGATTTGACTCTTAACCAAAAAGCCTGAGTGGTGTAATAAAATCAAAAGGTCCTTCAATAAAGTATTAGTTTAGGGGTGTGCATACCTTTGCAACTAGATTAGTTTTTTCTTTTTCCTTTTTAGTTTTTTCTTTTTCCTTTTCCTGAAAATGTTTCGATTGTTTTTTCACTTTATTTTTATGTTTTAATTTCACATTGAGAGTTGAGAAAAGTTGTGGCATGATTTATCTTGTTTTCATTTGTTTTTACATAAAAAAAAAACTGTCATTTTAACAGGGATGTGTAGACTATTTATATCCACTGTATACTATTTGAAATGAATGAATAAATATGTAGGACATGTTTTAAATTAAGTAGGGAAGTCAGAAAAAAATCCATCTCATAAAATATATCAAAATATATTTGAATATGTTTTACTTAAATTAAAATGATATATGAAGTGACATGAAATGATTTCCACTAACCGTTTTCCACTCTTGCATGTTTATCAGTTAATGAAAAACATTTTATACTTTATTTCCATTTATAGTTACCGTTATTGTTGTAAAACAAGTAAATCTGCAAAACAAGTAAATTATTGTTATCACTCACCAGCCTCTCTTATTTTCATTGGTGTAAAAGTTGTAAAAATGGTGTAAAAATGCAGCTTGTCATGTTTCTGTGCAATGTCCACTGACTTTTCCATGTCAGAAAACTTACATTACAGCTTTACTTCTGACTGTTACAAAGTGCTGACACTGGAGACTCAAAAAGGTCAAATCAATGTCTTCTCAACTGCAACGTCACCAAATTAACAATTACAAACACTTTATGTGGCGTGAAATCTGTTTCATGTGGAGTGTCCTCCATGTGAAATGTATTATTATAGAAATTATACCACATTAGAACAAGAAAATTAATACACTGGTTTAAAAAAAACTCAAATTGTTATTTTTAGCGTATTGGCTGAGTAAATATAGGACAGAACACATTTGGGGCTGTTCATTTGAACCCAGCAAATGGGTTGTATTTCAACCCAAAGGATGGTTTCATTTTCACAAAAACGCTGGGTTCATTTTATTTCATAAATGGGTTAATATTTTCAGGATACCACATTATAAAAAAAAAAACATGTCAACATGGTATCACCTTAATTTATGCACAAGAAGGTGTTCAGAAATGTATCACTAGAGCTTCTAAAGTGGTGTTTATATATAGACTCTGAAGTAAATTATTCAAATATGTCATACATTTAAATGAGAACGTCAGATTTTGATCAAAGGCAATGTATAAAACATCGGGAAAAAAAAAAAACCTGAGTAACCAACTCACGATCCAGTGGGCATTATAAACAAGTAAGCCAAAGTTAACAATGACAGCGGTGCATTTAATGTCATGTAAACTTGACTGTTGTGTACAGTAATGGTTTTTATACATAAATATATTGATATGAACAAAATAAATCTAACAGTCTGACCGTGTGAAAACCACTACCTCCAGCTGAGGTGAATTGAAAGTTGATTTGACCCAAGAAGCTGGGCTGATGTGTCAGGGTGGGGGAGGGGTGCATTGATTCAACTGTCAGTGAAAATGATCCAGCCAGTAAAATGACCTAGGTGGGTTACACAAAACTACCCAAGACTGAGAAAATAACCCAATTAAATGACCCAAAAGGCACAACTGTCACGTATCGTGACATACAGAGATATGGACGGATGCAAGTGCAGTAAGGAACAGTTTTATTTAAGAAAGACACAGGAAGGTAAATCCAAATCGTGATCCATAAACGTAATCCAAAACATGCGAAAGGTGAGGCGATTGGCAAACAGCCATAAACTGGGTAAGGCAGGAATAAAGGTCGAGATCACGGAAAACAGGGTCGATATACTAAACAAGAAACATAAACAATAGCAAGGAACTGGGAGCAGAGAAACCAGCGTGAACTAAACAGACGAGACGAAACATGAAATATGAACTACGATTGTGACTGTGGTTATCTATCGTATCTACTATACTATCTAAACTATATTTATATCTAATATTCTGCGTTGTGTGCCGGGAGGCTCGTCGTATATATGTCGACATGATCAGCGTCTAAATTACTAGCAGCTGAGGGCAATACAGACTCACTTGAAATTCCAGCCAATGACAGAAACGGGGAGGAGATATAACAAAACATAACAAATGCACGTGTCCAAATGTCAACACTGTCAACAACAGAAAAGCAGGTGCTTGCGCATTCACGCTTAGAGCACGCTGCTTATGATGGGAATCATGACAACAACCCAGCATTAATAAAATAACCCAGTATTTTTTTAGAGTGTATACTCCTTTGATTTGGACAGCTGGAACTGCAGAGGAGTTGTTATAGTAAATTAATCAACACCGTCTGATCGATCAGTCAACAGTGGTGTGGTATAACACTTTAACTTAGTTAATTACTTGCTTAATATTACTTTGTGGTTCATGGTTTGTTCATTTTCTTTTATGCAGTAAATAATGTTAGTACAAAGGAACCTTAATGTAAACAATTGTGTTTTCTAGTCAAATGTGAGAATAAAAACACCCACTGATATAATTAGTCTTATTATTTTCCTATCATATAAATGAGAGGTGGAGAACAATAAGATAGACTTTTCTTTTTAAGCAGTTTACACAAGTAATCATTTTAGACACTGTTTTCTATTTTGCCGAAGCGGTTTGAAAATGCTATTTGAGCCACTGTATAACACAAACAAATATCAAAAATGCTGTTTACACACTTGTCTTACAGGGCTGTTTTCCTACAAGCACAAGTTACACCATACTTTCCTCCTGGATCAGCGAGGAGGAGGATGTTAAGGCACAACAGATGAAAGCAGAACATGGCTGCAGGAGCATGTTAATATTGGAGCGGATATAAGGGAGGCCACTCATTTAATGTCAACTGAAGGAGAAGCATGTGCATGGGTGACTGAATTCCACTATTACCCCCATCTTGTCATGCTTGATTTCGAATAACAGCAGGTGTGTGGATATCACTAAGACATATCTGCTTATTCGCAGGCTGTCACCGACCGGCAGAGGAAACAGAGAAGAGAGTCAGAGCTGGATGACAGCCTCTCCACAGTCAAGCTATTTACATGACAGCCAGGCAATTGCACAGGAGCAGAAACTTTCAAAGCATCATTACAGAAATGCTTCAGTATCAATGGCCTACTTTCCTCAGATTTCAGGATTTTAACAAAAGCCTCTCTCGTATGAGTGAGTTAAATGGGATGAATTTGTGAATATCTTACTACATTTGACAGTATTTGTATATTTCCTGCTGATTTCAGATTTATTTTCAGATTAATGATTTCTCTAGTATCCTCAACGGAGGACTTAATATATTTGTGAACAGAAACAAAATATGTTAGTATGAAGATGTGAATGATTTCATATGAATATTTATATTATATTTGTTCTATTTAATTTTTGTGCACGTATTACATATAATAATAACTGTATAAAATATAAAAAATATATGTTTCTGTTAGTGTTATTGTGTACTGTACTATTATTATTATTATTATTATTATTATTATTATTATTATTAATTATTATACTATTTTTGTGTGATTGTCTTATTTCTTTATTCTCAGTTTTTTTAATGTATGAAAGATGCTAAATAAACAATGTTTAGAAAGTCATTATTATTACGTATTTATCAGTATTATTGCCAGAGACTAAATAAAAAACAAACAAACAGAATATCAGTTAAATAAGCAAACCTAAATCTTTGTTCAACTTATTAACTGGACACTCTCAGATCCTATTGCACTTCTAAATAAGTGCTTTATTAAAGGCAGACACACTTGGAGAGTAAACCTGTTAAGCCTACAGATAAAATGCTCACAGATAGTGTAGTATTTACTGTAAAACATAAATATGTGGCATGACTAAAGTGCCTAAAAGAGCAATAAAGATTTTGGCCTTATTTTGGCCTATAAAGTCATAGATCATAAAGGTTAGATTATATCACTCATTTGGGGGAATTTAAACTGAGGTCATTTAAACAAAAAAGAAAAAATATAGAGTTTTCAAAAACTTTTGACAAGCAATGATAATGGAACTTTAATGCGTTTAGAAAATGTGACGTTTCTCCATCCTACATATACCAGCATGTATTTTCGCACAACCTCCACCAGTGTCAGGCTTGGAGGATTTTTTGGGGGGCTGATCCTCCCACGATGAGTCAGAATGAAAAGTGTCTCTTAACTGCATTGGAACATTTCAATATTGACTTTTTTCTAAAGCTTCTAACTAAATCAGAATCGTTTAACTGCCATAAGACATTGATGGTTAATCTGGTGATTAGGAGCTACTTGTCCATGCTTATATTATTTGTATCAGATTTCTTTCTGTTCTCACCTTCCATTTATCCTAGCCTCGTCAGGGGACACCCTGGACAGGGTGCCAACCCATCACAGGGCACATTTGCACACACACTCATACACCAATTCACACACTACCGACAATTTAGAGATGCCAATTAACCTACAATGCATGTGTTTGGACTGGTGGAGGAAATCCACAAAGCACAGGGAGAACATGCAAACTCTGTGCACACAGGGTGGAGGTGGGAATCAAACCCCCAACCCCCGAGGTGCGAGGCAAACGTTCTAATTACTAAGTCACCATGAATAAATCCAGCAGTGTGTTATTGTATTGCTAATAATTCCATTTATATAGCACTTTACATTATATGGGGGAATTCTCCTCAACAACCACCAGTGTGTAGCATCCACCTGGATGATGCAACAGCATCCATAGCTAGCAGGTAATCCTTTACATTAAGGTTCCTTTAACTAACACTACATATTGCAATAATTTGTGTACAGTTGCAATCAAAATTATTCAACCCCCATTGTAAATCAGGTTTATTGTCAAAATGTACAGACTTTCAGATGTTTGCAATGAACAAATCAAATTGCAAATGAAATAGTTCAATACATGGAATGCTTCAAGTGGTTCTCCAATTTCAACTGATAATGAAACTTATAATAATTCTCCACTTTCAAAATTATTCAACCCTCTGAACAGAATCTTTCACAACAGCTCAAAAATGCTAAATAGATGTTGTCTCAAGCACACCTGATGCACCTAAGGGCTTCATTAGTTGCACCAGGTGTGCTTGAGTTGGAACACATGAAATACCTGAACTGGCTAGGGGCAGAAAATAAATGAAATACATTTCTGAAATGTAATATATGAAATATATGAAAGCTACCAACGGCTACAACCAGATTTATGAGAAGGCAGGATGTGAAGAACCCTCTAGTGACTGCAAAAGACTTGAAGCAAGACTTGGTGGTACTGAGGTTTCACTGAGCACAGTAAGGTGCGTACTAAAAGCAGAAGGTTTCCATGCCAGAACTACAAGTTGTACACCACTACTGACCCACAAGTACAAGAAAAGTCAGTTCAAAATCATATAAATAAGCCACAGAAGTTTTGGGATTCTGTTCTGTGTAGCAATGAAACAAAACTTTTCAGCACGATTTATCAGCGGTATGTCTGGAAAAAGAAGACTGAAGAAAGAACACTCTGTCCACTGTCAAGCGTAGTGGAGGCTCAGTGATGCTCTGGGGCTCAGTGATGCTGTATAATTTATCTAAGGAGTAAAACACAACATGGCTTGCTATTATTTCAGTCAGGCACATACTTTCATAAACACTTTTGCACCATTATAACAGCACCATATTTGATGCATGATATAAAGTTGTCCAAAGTGAATTCTGTTGAAACAAAAGTTGCAGCTACAGAGAGTGAGGGTTCACTGTTAATTATGAGCAAGCACAAAAGCTCAACCTGAAAGCATAATTATCCTTAGCCTAAATGTTCCCACATTAAACGTTTGAGAATGAAATGCTGAGGTGGTTTTATTCAGAATAACTGCTGATACATAACCATCCTGCACGGGTCAAATTTCATATTATAGCATGCTTAGGGAAGGACTTATGCAAATATGCCACATTTCTATTACCAATAATCCGACTGCTCATACACTGCCATAAATGTGGTCTATTAAATCAGGTATCAGGATATTGCTCCAGGTCTACTCAGTTTATCTGCTATTTATTGACAGCACCCAGGTAAATTCAAAATATCCTCAAATGACTCCAAGCATCGAGTGTATTTTTATTCCCTCCAATAGGCGCCATATTGAGTTGCATTTATCGCGCTTAAACACCTGTACCGAAATAAGAAAGCCACCCCATACTTTTTTTTAGAAGTGACAGCGTTAGCAGAAGTATTTTTTGGATGGCCATGCCACTCTCGCCTAGCCTCTGCTGTGTCAGTGCCAGTGGTATGCCCTAAAGTAGTGTGTCTTTGATGTACGGTAATCTCCGAGTGTGCAGCACTCTCACTCTCAGTTCTGGGAGCGACCAAGAGCTCTTCCTTAGCACAGTCACAACTCAGCCGATGGGAAGGAACCCATTCAGACCCTCTGCTTGGGGTGCATGTCTGTAGAATGCTATTTCTGAGAGGCAGCTCACTCAACAATGCACTTCAAATGAATTCTTCTGGAGTTTAATTCATCTGGAGAACGAGGAGACAGACATGTCTTATGTACTCAATCTTTACAGGGTGTCTGTTTTTGTCTTGCCAGGTTTTCAAACAATCACCATGTGCTCTCACACGTTCATGTGAAGTGTATGGTTGAAAAAATAATGAACTGTGTATTTCCTTCATCTTGCATCATCTCAAATACAATTTCTATTTGAAGACGTAGTTTAGACATAGAAGGGACATGTGAAGGGACTGCACAGAGTTGTTATAATAGAAAATAATAGAAAATAAATACAATGAGTAATACATGAGGAATGTCACATCTCACTGTACACTTCCATTAATGTTGAAGGATCTAGTCAGTTTCTTTCAGAGGACAATGAAGGAAGGAAGGACACCCCAAATACTTAAAGTGTATAAGCATCTGTTGTGTGCCTTGATGATAAATATGTTTAAACTTAAGTTTTAATCTATGGTGTCATTTATTGGGTTTGAACATTGGCTTGTGGCCTTAGAGTTATATGGCTCTATCAGGGTTAAGATTGACAGAAGAAATAATATTACAGTCACGCAACCTCTCTATCACACAATCACTGACAAGCTGTAGAATCAAAAATCATACATGTGCTTCCTATGAGACATGTGTAGCCACCCAATCGAATCTTTCCAAACTAAGACAAATGCAAAAGCTGGACACACTCTAAGAAATGAACAAAAGCATGAATGCAAAACCCTTGAATCAGTTTGGGCTGCTTGACTGAATCTTGATGGTACCACAGTTTCTGTGGTAAGGATATCATCCTTCTCCCTCTATTATCCAGTGCAGTTTATAGTCAATTTGGGTGTTTGTTAGCTCACAAATCTAAAATTTTGTCCACTTGGCACCCATCTTGGCGACACATCTGGACAGATGCAAACAAAATCCAAATCACAATCCAAAGTGAAAAACCCATACACAGATCATAACACACATCAGAACCAAGGACATTCCAATAAACAAGAATTGGTACAATTCACAATTCAAAACACAAGAGGTCAGAAGATAAAGAGAGTAACAAGGTTTGGAATTACAGATAAATCTGCAAGAGTTTGCAGTGCGAATGTGAATGCTAAATACTTAAATAAACCAAATAAATGGGCTGTATGTTTTTGAGGAAAAGTGGCTAAAGCTCAAGAGCTCAGGATATGATGACCTCTGGTACATCGGAGATGCTGACCTGATCCTCTATGATGGATTTAAAATGTAACAAAAAAAAAACAAAAAAAAAACGTGCATAATTTGTTTTTGGCTCCAATAAAAAAATTTAAATTGGCACAAAAAAAAACCTAAAAATTGTTTTCAAGCTTGATTTGGCCTCTACACATGTGTTGACAATGGCAATGTTTCTATGATAAAGTCAGCCCAGAGAGCAGGTCAAATCCCAAACATACAATACAAAGAGCTAAACTGTTCACAAATTTTAGTTTCAGTTGGGGTCAAAACAAAAGATATATTTAGAAATGTATTAGCCAGGGTGCTTCCTTGAAATAAAGCATGCTTTAGGGAATAGGTAGCCTATATGTAGCGTCTTTGTTTTTGCAGAAACATTCATGTAGCAAATCCAGAATGAAATGGATCTCCATGATTTCATATATTCAAAAACCAGTTAGGACTGTTGCAGAAATAGCAGTGCTGTTTATCTACACACGCATCAGTGATATATTTACCAACAATCCAAAAGGCCCTTTTTATCAAAGGGCTTATAGCCACCATGTTAGTTATGCAGTCAAATTTCAAGCAGTGGCTTATTTCTACTCCATTCTTGTTTCTACTCCAATCTGTTTTTGCTACTTTTGTCAAGTAACATGTCCCTGGTTCTGCAAATGTAAAGCTTGCATTACAATTCTATAATCAACTGTACCAACAGGACCAGATGACATAACCACAACAGCTTACCTAACATTAGCTAGCTTGCTAGTGAAGTTGGTGTCTTGTTTTACACTGTTCATGAAATGTATCAGTCAGGATTTAGACCTCATCATAGCACAGAGACAGTGTTAGTAAAAGTAGTAAATGACCTTCTACTGGCCTCTGATCAGGGTTGTGTCTCGTTACTTGTGTTACTCGACCTTAGTGCAGCTTTTGATACTATAGATCATAGTATTCTCCTTGATAGATTACAGAATGTTGTTGGCATTAAGGGAACAGTCCTCTCCTGGCTCAGGTCTTATCTTACCGAGCGTTATCAGTTCGTAGATGTAAATGAAGATTTCTCCACTCATAGCAAGGTTAAATTTGGTGTTCCACAAGGTTCTGTTTTAGGCCCACTACTTTTTATTTTATATAAGCTACCTCTAGGTCAAATTTTTCGTAAACATGGAATTAGTTTCCACTGTTATGCTGATGATACACAGCTATATGTTTCAGCGAAGCCAGAGGACAGACAGCAGCTAAATAAAGTTGAGGATTGTGTAAAAGACATTAGGCATTGGATGGTAACTAACTTCCTTTTACTCAATTTTGATAAGACCGAAATACTTTTGTTAGAATCACGTGTAGCTAGGAAGAAGCTTTCTGATCCCATGGTTACTCTGAATGGATTTCCTATTTCATCATGTGCAGCAGTAAAAGACCTTGGAGTGATTATTGACTCCAGTCTATTATTTGATGCTCATGTAGATGATATTACTAGGGTAGCCTTCTTTCATCTCAGAAATATCTCTAAGATAAGAAATATATTATCACTACATGATGCAGAGATATTAATTCATGCTTTCGTTACCTCTAGACTAGATTATTGTAATGCCGTACTGTCTGGATGTTCCAGTAGAAACAAAGAAACTCCAGTTAGTCCAGAACACAGCTGCTAGGGTTCTAACTAGAATCAAGAAATATGACCACATCACCCCGATCTTATCCACACTGCATTGGCTCCCAGTTAAATCTCGCATAGATTTTAAAATACTATTATTAACCTATAAAGCAGTAAAAGGTCTTGTGCCACAGTATTTAAGCGATCTTTTGGTCTTCTATGATCTGCCACGCCCACTTAGATCCACAGATGCAGGTTATTTGACTGTACCGCGAATAGTGAAGGCTACAGCAGGGGGAAGAGCTTTCACTCATAGAGCTCCACAGTTATGGAACAGTCTTCCATTTAATGTTCAGGACTCAGACACAGTCTCAGTGTTTAAGTCTAGGCTTAAAACGTATTTATTCACTCTAGCCTACCCTGGCTAGACTTTCCATTATGCTAAATTCCCAGTCTTAACAATCTTTTCTCTCCCTCTCTCCTTCTGCCGAGCTGCACATGAGTTTATGGAGATTTTAGAGATCCTGGTCCTTTCTGCTCTCCGGACCTGCATGATCGGTCTCGGAGGTCCTACTTCTGGATGGAGCTCTCATCTACTCCAAATCCAGACTGATGGGACAAAGGCTTTTCAAAGCCAAACAGATTACATATAAACCAATAATTCTCTTTAATAATATCTGTTGTTACCCAGATGAGGATGGGTTCCCATCTGAGTCTGGTTCCTCTCAAGGTTTCTTCCTCTTAAACATCTTAGGGAGTTTTTCCTTGCCATTGTCGCCACTCAGTGGCTTGCTCAGTTGGGAAAACTTCTCACCTTTACTATGTGTATACTGTGTTTATATTTCTGTAAAGCTGCTTTGAAACAATATCTATTGTAAAAAGCGCTATACAAATAAAATTTAATTGAATTGAATTGAATAGTACGTCGGAATTCTCAGTAGGCGATAAATACCCAGATGGCGTACTGTTTCCGGTGATATTTTGCCGTATGTAACCACAACATAAAAGGACTGGTGCGGACAAGCTCAGAAAAAAATAGTGGAAGACAGTCCATCTGCTTGTTATTAAGTATTAAACCTTGTTTAAACAGGACTTGTTTAACAATAACCGAATAAATTGTTAAAGCCCCTTTTTGCACTCGAACATTTTTTTTATCATAACAGCCGGTTCTACAATATGCACACTTACATTTTATTGTATGTTTAAGGATGAAAATAGCTGTATCGTCTGGCTAATGCTAATTTTCACACACATGCAAATGGACACTCGGATATTGTACTCATTTGTGCATAGGAAATAATTTAACTTCAATTTAAGCTGTCACATGGTCTTGCATTCACAAGGCAAAATGACACTTTCTTACTACACATCCTGGCAAATGTAGCTCTGTTAGTTCATTTATAACTGCACAGGACATTTACAGAATGCGCTAGGTGAGGGACAGAGCTGTAATGGCCGTCACACTCTCAGCTCACGGTAATTATCAGGTCTGCTGGAGGGTTGCGCGCTCATGCTGCTCATTTCTTCATTTTCATGTTGTTATGTAGAGGTGTTGTTGTGGGAATGGAATGAGAGGTGGCACCATGTCCCAGCGCAAACCATGCATCTTCTGAGCTGCTGAATCATTCCTCGGCGCAGTCACGCAAGCTCTCAGATGCGCAAGAACAAATTCGAATCACCTTCCCCGCCTTGTCAAGAGATGTCTTGTGGAGAGGGGGAACTCACACAGGTTGCTAGGCTTGAAGAGGCATGAGTGGACATATGAGTAAGAGACATTCTCTGATGTGTGTTTTCAATCCAGCTCACTACATTGCTGGGAAAGGTGATCAGGTGTGTAGCATGCTGATTAACTAGTTAGATCATGTAGGGAGGGAGGATGAAGAGAGAAAATATATGTATTAAATGGGAGTCTTGGAGAACTAGACACAATGTCCGAGCTAGAGGCAATTATGCACACACAAGGAAAAAAACCTCCTTCAAAAAGCAGTCCTGGCTAATAACACATTCTGAGCACAGAACTATTAGATACTTGGTTAAGTTGTCTCTGGGTTGTTCATTAGACTTTTTTAGCTGATGAAGAAAAAAATAATCATGTAGGCTACCACAGACAAGACAAGAAATTCTTGCAATTGTGTCTTATTGAATCCCATGCTTCTAAAGGGCTCACAGTTTTATTGAAGTATTCACTCTAATGACAAAGACTGATTTCCATCTAGACACTTAATAGCATGAAATCTGCTAGACTCGGTGTGTGACTGCTTCCACTGCAGCATTTATTCCCTGATATGTATGCAAGCACACAAGCATGCCTTCCTATATTTTTCTTCACTTGCATGTGTAGAACTGGCTGTCACACTCATAATGTGTTGTTCCTCCAATGTAGATATGCGTTAGCTCAGCAAAATGCCAGCAAATAAAAGACACATTTCTCTGTCTATTTACCTCCACTAGTTTGTCAACAACATTAAGTGACTATGACTCAGTCGAACAGAAATCGAGAAAACAAACACCAAAATTTGCCCAAAAAAATAATTGAATATGGATTTACAAGTGAGGTGGTAAATAACAAGCAGAAACCAAAAGTCCAAGAACTGGAGTCACAGAAAATATATAATGACCATTCAGGGTCATTTGACCAGAAAGATTAGAGAATCTTGATGTAGCTCAATTTCCCTCTCTCCCAATATAGGAAAGTGATGCTAATCACCTTGCTAATGGTTTGAATTACCAATATAACAGTTAGCATAATCTTGGCTTGCTAGCATGTGGTTTTGATTACTTTGTGATATTAGCTTAATATTAACTTGTGAAGTCAAATAGCTACTAATGGATATTTAACATTAACTAGCATAACCTGTAAGCTGGGTAATGATAACATACACTTGACTTGCTGGTGGAATTGTTTAATGTTGCAAAATTTGGACCAAATCGGTTACAAATGTAATAGATAGTCTAATGTTAGCTTGCTATTGGTTATATTTAATTACGTAATATGTTATTAGCTTAATAATATCCGGCTTACAAGCAAATCAAATAGCTACTGTAACATTAGCTCAGCTATCTATTAAGCTGCTAATGATAGCATAGTGATTCTAATGTTTGCTGAATATCTCAATGTTGCTAAGTCTAGACCAATTCTGTAACGAATGTATTTCATTATTTATTTAGGTGTGTGTGTGTGTGTGTGTGTGTGTGTGTGTGTGTGTGTGTGTGTGTGTGTGTGTGTGTGTGTAAGGAACTATTTAGAGTGCTTTTTTTTTAATAAGTGCATTTTATAAGATTTTGGAGGCATGTGGAGTATTACAGAATAGAGTTGACAGTTACATACACAGACTTTGGCAGGGTTTTTAATGTAAATAATAAAGGTTTTGTAAGGAATATGTCTATCATTTCTGATATTTATTCATAGTTAGGGAGGTGGAGGTTTTCTGAAGAGACCAGGAAATTGGATTTGGTTATAGGTTTTTTTTTGGTTCTCACTTGCATTAAATATGAATCAAGGAAGCATGTAATGAGGCTGAGACCAAAATGGATGGTGTTAAAGTTGATTGATGACTGACCATCCACTGTTCCAGATGATCAGATCACATTTGCTTGATAAAATCTCAAATCAAGCTGTCTGCCTTCTGAGGAGACCCGACTCTCAAACGGTGACTGATATTGAGTTCCTTCATGGACCTTTATGGAGAGTTTCAGTAAATGTCTTGACTGTGAAAATGGAAGAGATGGATGATATACTGACTCACTTTATAGGTTTCCAGTCAGATACAGATTTACTAGTTATGGTTAGTATATTTTTCACAATGAAAATGAGCAATGGACAATGAACCACAATGAAAATTTGGGTGAGTATGCCAGCTGATACAGTCTGATCCAGACTAGTTTTTGGATGCTACAGAGGCTAGAGTTGAACACGGCCATTTAAATATTTGGTTATTATAATGGGTTACATCCTGGGCCATTATCAACCTTGAAAAAACATCCAAGGAAGGCTGATCATTGAGCTATAAGGAAGGAGATCTGTTGATGGACATGAGCTCCTGTGAAGTGATTCAAAAGACTGCATTGTAAAAACGGTACATCTGTAAATAGATGTAACATAATGCATACATTTATTATCACATTTACTGTATAGCATTGCCTTATTTGTAGCCTGTGGATGGCTAATAACAGACACGCAGTTTGATGTACTCTTGGCTGTTTACCAGCATTTAATTGCAATAATAGAATAGAAAACTACTAAATGTACTAAACTGGAAAAAAATGGACTATTTGACTACTTTTATGTAAAGTATGCAGGCCCTGTTGTGGCCCAGTAGCTAGAAATGGCCTGGAGTGAGAGAACAGAGGAGCAGAGAGGCTGGGGTTTGGGTAGCACCGAGATCTGCACAGGGGAACATCAGGCACAATCGAGGCATGCAGCATGGATCAGCTTAAGAAAGCCAGACAGCCAGAGATCAAATGAGACATATGAAGGTCTGAAGCCAGCAATCTCTGATTTCTGCCTCTGAGCATGTGTGATGATCTGGCAAATCAAAGCAAACTTTCTGATGTGCCGGCGTAGATAGCAACCAGACCGCATCCTCATTTGAATGTCTGAAAGCTTCACAAAAGCCCATGGAGGCCATCATGCAAAAAGAAGACTACAAGGAAAGTCTTTGGTTGTCATGCAACTTCTCTCCTACTTTGGGCCTGAAAAAGACAGGAAGCCGGTCTGCAACACAAAAGTTGGCCTGGAGACAAAGAGAAATCCAATCTAAGAATTGATAAGTTTACTGTGAACACTCACCCCTCTCTGTTCCCTTGTGAACACACTTCCCTCTCTATTTTCTTGTTAACACTTTCTTTGTTCCTCTGTTAACTCTTGCTTACCAGGTACAGACAGATGAAGCCCCTCACCATGTGCGCAGTCCCTTGTCTCCCTGATTACCATTTGTGTGCTTTTCCATACCTTCCTGAATAACATTTGCTCGTATTCCTATGACTTACTGAAAATCATATATGGAGTTGTTTTTTTTCTTACATTGACATGTTTCCTGTTTTATGCAAATATGCCCTTCTGTCTAGCCAATCAGCAGTTAACCCATTGTCTTTGTTGTGTGTCAAGCATGGTATTTACTCTGCCTTTCTTTGCATAAATCAGAGATCTTGCCATTTGAACTTTGTGTGTCACTGTGTTATTTGTCAAATTCTCCAAAGCTTAGTGCGGGAAGTGTATGGACAAACTTTAATAATAAACCAAGCTCAAACAGAAAATAAAATACACAAACGGAATACCTAATGCACATGCGTCTCGCTCTCGATTCCTCCCTGGTGCTCCCTGGCACTCTTTATCTTTCTCTCTCCCACTGATTAACCCAACCAGTGCCAGGTATGCATCCCCACAACCTGGCTTCTCCTTCCTCCTTATCACACTCCTCTGCCATCAGATATACCTGACCCACACCCCCTCTCCTCCCTATTCGGGAGGGCGGCCCCGCATTCTGGGAGCAAAAGATCTGGGAGAGAAAATCCACTTTAGTCCCCTGACAATCTGTCATCTGGTTTTCAGTCAGCTGGGAAGCAATTCCCCACAACGGAGGGCACTGGACTTCTGAGCAGGTGGCTGTGGCTCCTCCCATTTTCAGATGGACAGCAGCCACATCTCTGCTTCCCCAGTGGATGGCAGCAGGTCCTCTATCCCCTGCCGGATGGCAACCACTCCTCTCCTTTTCAGGCAGACGGCGGTGACTCCTCTATCCTAAATGGCAACCGCTCCAGCACCACCACCTCCTCTGCATCACGATCCTCCCACAGTGACGAGAGCTCTCCAACAGCACATCCCTCATCCTTTCCGTGTTTCGGTACCAGTGTAACAAACTTTAAAGTTTGTTAAAAGAGGAGGCAGGAACCGGCTGAACATAAACAAAGTTTGATTTTAAACAGAACTCAAACATAACAGAACCATAAATGAAACCACAAAGTGCTCTCTCTCTATCTCACTGCTTCCTCCAGCTGCTCCTTTATCTCTCGCTCTCCCACTGATTAGCCAAATCAATGCCAGGTGTGCATCCTCACAACCTGGCTGTTCCCTCCTCCCCGTAACAAAATATATCCTCACCAAATATGCTGTTTAACTCAGAAAAACATCACATTCCATTAGAAATTCTGCTTAATGTTGCCTTGAACCCTTACATGTCTGTATCTTCAAGAAATTAGAACATTATGTTTACAAGTGGTGTAGCATTGCTACCTGACAGCTCCAGGGTCCCTAGTTCGATCCTGAGCTAGGTTTAATGTCTGTGAGGTGTACTACATGTGTCCTCATGGGTTTCCTCCAGACCAAATTTCCTCCAAATGTGAATGTGAGTGGATATGTGTATGCAATGGACTGAAATCCCATTCAGAGTGTACTGCTAAAATCTTGCCACAAGCAAAAAGTCCCACTAGTGAGACAAAAAGAAACTTCACACATACCTGATATGAGTCAATGCATGAAATTTATGACAATTAGCTGCACACCCAGAACAAGGTATTAATTCTTTAAATTGGATTACAAATGAGATAAAATGCCAGTTTAGAGTCATCATAAAATGTAGGCAATCATAGCAAGTGACTCCAAGCATACACTGTCAATGTTTGATAAAAGCTTCAGAATTTCCTATTGGTATAAACAGGGTTCATAAAGCAGGAAAGTGTGACATATCCATATGACACTTTCTAGGTAGTTAATTAAACTTGACAGCTCCTTTGGAAATCTACTCTCTCTGGAATAGGGCTGCAAAATCAAATGTATCATTATGTCATCACTGGTGCAAATGTGTTGTATTGGAGAAGGTAAATCAGGCTTTTAGCATGGCTGTTTTATAGGTGAATTTAAGAAAATCTTCCTGCAGACATGATGAATACTAACATGGGTAGATTGACATAAAAACACCAGCTCTAAGAACTAGGACGAGTCTATTCAATCTCTACTGAGGTCTTGGCGAGCAGTTCTGCAGTATTATACCCTCAAATAAAGGTTATACAACCAAATTCTTTAGCACTCATTTTGGCATTTGAATTAAAGCAACATAATGTAACATTTTCATTCGGAATATTCCCCATTTCATCACTTGGATAGGCACGGATGTCCTTCGCTATTATAAATAATATCTGAAAAATCTATGCCGTGCATAGGTCACAGAGTCAGTTAAGGCAGCGCTTGCTGACATTTAGTTGCACTGATAAATACCATGACATTTTACAAGATGGCCTTCGCTTAAAAGAAGACCCCCAATGAGGAAGTGTATCAATTTAGCCATCATCACATACTCAGCGTGAAGCAAACTAAAATATGTTTCTGTATCCTGTTATTTACCCATTCAGCAGTGTGTTCCCACCAATTACAGACAAATCAGGCAACACGCAATGACTTGAAAAGCAGACTTTACCTCTACCTTCAGTGCTTTGATCAAGTAATGCCATTCAGCTTTTATCCAGTTTGGATTCACAAACATGCCTCAACCTTGTTCGCATATAAAAGCTTTGGCAGCATCTTTGTTCTGTCAATTTTTTAAAGGTTTGCTTAAAGGCTTGTGTCTTATTTAGTTGAAAGGCTATTAGAAAGCTGCAGACTTCTCTATGATTTAGATCAGCCTGAGGTAGAGTACCTGCCAAGGAAATCAAAGTCAATATTACACCACTTTAATGTTACTAGATATAATCATGTCAAGACCAAGAATTAAATAGGATGCTAGATGGTTACCAGTGTTGGGTAAATTACTCAAAAAAGTACAGTAATCCACTACAGATGACTAATTACTACTTCAAAATTGCAATTTGATTACATTACTGATTGCTGCATGTAATTACTTTATTTTTTAAACTTATCAAACCTACACTACAAAAATACACTACAAAATGAAACTCTTCTGTTCTTTCAGTAATTTTAGTTCACGTTCTCTGGTGATTAATTAAAGTACATGCTCATTGCTCAACTCCTGTAAAATTTGCCTAAAACTCCTATCCAAGGCATACCCAAAGTAAAATTAAAGCTGTTGTTGATGTGTATTTTATATTTTATAATTCAATTTAATGTTGTGCAACCTCTAATAAGTTAGTTCCTGTTGTCACTTGGCTATAAAGAGTCACTTAATCACCAGGCTCTTTTTTTTCCTCAGCAAAAGTTTACAAAATTCAGCATATATCATAAAGTCCTCTACCCTGAAGACTTTTCTGTGTTGGAAGACCTGAAGGAACAACTTTACCTCAGATTGTTACACTATGCTGACACTGGAAACGCCTTCTAAAAAAGCTTAAATTTGTGATTTGCCTTGCAGCTGGAGCTTCTGTCAGAACGGCTGTTGATGATCCTTTACTAATAGACATTAATATAGCAGAAAAAATTAACTGTATGAGTATAAATAAACTATTTACTGTGCCATCCACTAATATTGGCACCCTTGGTAAATATGAGCAAAGAAAGCTGTGAAAAATTGTTTTATTGTTTAACCTTTTGATCTTTTGTTAAATAAAATAATGCTCTGCTCTCATGGATATCAAACAATTGCAAACACAACACAGTGTTTTTGTATATATTTTTTCAATCTTTGTTAAATATACAGTGTATCCGGGAAGTATTCACAGCGCTTCACTTTCCCCACATGTTGTTATGTTACAGCCTTATTCCAAAATGGATTAAATTAATTATTTTCTCAAAATTCTACAATCAATACCCCATAATGACATGAAAGAAGTTTGTTTGAAATCTTTGCAAATTTATTAAAAAATAAAAAACAAAAAAGCACATGTACATAAGTATTCACAGCCTTTGCTCAATACTTTGTTGAAGCACCTTTGGCGCAAATTACAGCCTCGAGTCTTTTTGAGTGTGATGCTACAAGCATGGCACACCTATTGTTTGCAGTTTCTCCCATTCTTCTTTGCAGGACCTCTCAAGCTCCATCAGGTTGGATGGGGAGCGTCGGTGCACAGCCATTTTCAGATCTCTCCAGAGATGTTCAATCGGGTTCAAGTCTGTGCTCTGGCTGGGCCACTCAAGGACATTCACAGAGTTGTCCTGTAACCACTCCTTTGTTATCTTGGCTGTGTGCTTAGAGTCGTTGTCCTGTTGGAAGATGAACCTTCACCGCAGTCTGAGGTCCAGAGCACTCTGGAGCAGCTTTTCATGAAGGATGTCTCTGTACATTGCTGCATTCATCTTTCCCTCGATCCTGACTAGTTTCCCAGTTCCTGCTGCTGAAAAACATCCCCACAGCATTATGCTCCACCACCATGCTTCACTGTAGGGATGGTATTGGCCGGGTGATTAGTGGTGCCTGGTTTCCTCCGGACATGACGCTTGCCATTTTAGGCCAAAGAGTTCAATCTTTGTTTCATCAGACCAGAGAATTTTGTTTCTCATGGTCTGAGAGTCCTTCAGGTGCATTTTGGCAAGCTCCAGACAGGCTTTTACTGAGGAGTGACTTCAGTCTGGCCACTCTACCAGTCAGGCCTGATTGATGGAGTTCTGTGCCTCAATACAATCCTGTCTCGGAGGTCTACAGACAATTCCTTGGATCATGGCTTGGTTTGTGCTCTGACATGCATTGTTAACTGTGGGACCTTATATAGACAGGTGTGTGCCTTTCCAAATCATGTCCAATCAACTGAATTTACCACAGGTGGACTCCAATCAAGTTGTAGAAACATCTCAAGGATGATCAGTGGAAACAGGATGCACCTGAACTCAATTTTGAGTGTGATGGCAAATGCTGTGAATACTTATGTACATGTGCTTTTTATGTTTTTTATTTTTAATACATTTTCAAAGATTTCAAACAAACTTCTTTCATGTTGTCATTATGGGGTATTGTTTGTAGAATTTTGAGGAAAATAATGAATTTAATCCACATAACAAAATGTGGAAAAAGGGAATACTTTCCGGATGCACTGTAGATGTGCAACAATTATTGGCACCCCTATGAATTCACATGAGAAAAATATATTTGAAATATATTCTCATTGATATTTTACATATGTTACATATTTTTAGCACAAATGTGTGACTAGGAACTGGAAATTGTATAAATATGAGGTAACACATTGGCCAAATTCACTTAGGTCATTCATAACAATGGGTAAGACCAAGTAATATAGCTGTGCGGCAAAACGTTGTTGAGCTTCATAAAATGGGAAGAAAATTGTAAAAGCATTGAAAATGGCCATTTCCACCATCAGGGCAATAATTAAGAAGCTCTAGTCAACTGGAAATGTTATGCATGCAGCTGGAAGAGGATGGTTTGAGTGACCAAAAAATCTCAGAGGATCACAGATGGAGAATTGCAGCAGTTATTTGCGTCTTAGGGTCAGAAAATCTCCAAAACTACAATGCGAAGTCACCTACATCAAAAGAAGTTTTTTGGAAGGGTTTCAAGAAAACAGCCTCTACTCTCATCCAAACACAAACTCAAGCGTCTTCAGTTTGCCAGACACTACTGGAACTTCAAATGGGATCAGGTTCTACAGTGAGATCAAACTAAAATAGACATTTTTGGCAACAAACACTAGAGGTGGTTTTGGTGCACGCAGAGAGGTAGCCATATGTAAACGTATCTCATACCCACAGTTAAATATGGTGGTCCTTACATATGGTCTTTAAATATGGTCTTTACTGCTTAGGGGCTGTTTTTCTGCCAGAGGACCTGGACATTTGGTTAGGATACATGACATCATGGACTCTGTCAAATATCAACAGATATTAAATGAAAGCCTGAGTGCCTTGACCCTCTGACCGCAACTTCCTAACAAGCTGGGATATGCAAAAACGGAATTTCACTGTGCTATTATATATATATATATATATATATATATATATACAAATAAAGGCTTCATCTCTTAAGTTATCCAATAAATACATCAAAATAAACACAAAGATGGTTGTGTTGCCATGGCCATCCCAGTCTCAGATCCCTTTCCATGTATTCTCTAACCTCATCAGGTATTATAGGAGAAGACTCAGAGCTGTTGTATTGACAAAGGGTAGTAGCAGTATTAGCAGTGGAACTATTGACTAGAAGTGTGCCAATAATTGTTGCACACCTATATTTAACAAATATATTTTTTATAAACCTGTATTTTGTTTGCTACTGTTTGATATCCAAGAGAACAGAGTGTTTTTGTGGGGGTTTTTTTAAACAAAAGATCAAAAGGTTAAACAATGTACCATTGTTCACAGCCTTCTTTCCTCATATTTACCAAGGGTGCCAATATTAGTGAAAGGGACTGTATTTATTAGACACATAAGGCAAATTTATCAGATGAATTTAATCAAGCCATGAGAGCTTATTAGTTCTAATTGTACCACCCACAGAAAGAAAACAAAAACGCTCTGTTAAAATATTCATTCAAATAAGTGGTGTTAACAAAATCAGTCTTATAATTATTATTGTTTTTAAAATTGCAGTTCAGTTGAGGTTGGCATTATTTATACTTGGTTTCACATTATTAAGATTGAGATTAAGAAATACATTAATGTGACCAGTATAATTAAAAAAATTAAAGTGACCAGCCAATTAGGTTTGTGACTATAAGAACCATATAATAAATGTTTGAATTATAAAAACTTTCATAGTACTTGACTGTGTTCTTCACCACAATTACATAAAAGATGTATAGCTGTCTCCCAGACATTGCATGCTTTTAAAGAGTTACTCTCCAATTTGAGAAATAGTTTTAAAAAACAATAAACAAAACAATAACGATAAAAACCCCACACACATTTAACGGGAAACAGGTAGTCACTGCTGAGATTGATGGCTTTGCAGCTGGAAGGGAACTGTGATTTTCATGATTAGTGAGCTACTAATTCAGTCAAATATATTTTAATTGTATTTATATGGTGCTGTTAACAACAGACACGGTCACAAAGCAGATTTCCAGAAAGACACAAGCCATTGGTGACATAGGCAAGGAAACAGCCATAAAAATATAAGACAAAGATTATTAAATGTTTTGAAAAGATACACCATGTGCATATAATTATGAGCTGAGAAATTTCCTTTTTTTTCCTACCACATCACCTCTTTGACCAAAGATGATTCATAACGTGCGTGATGTGGTGAGCCATACCAATTTAAGTTTTTGGCTCAAACTACCAGAATTAGTGGCGGAAAATAATCGTGAGTTGGAGCGAATTGGAGATGTAATTCTGAGCCAGAGCACTGCAGCCATCTTTAGTTACTCATTCATTTATTTTTTTTCAGGGCCTTCAGGCTTCAGTCCCATCTTTAGTGTGCGAAAGGTTCTGCAGGGATTAGATTGGTAGATTGACTTGCTCAGTCAATATGTTCCTACTATTTTATGTTCCCAAAGCACTTTGGTTGCCAGGGCAGTGTGTTTGTTACAAACCCGATCTAGGTCAGGCCGCAACATACAAAAAAAAGAAAGAAAAAGTTGGCGAGACCAAAATTGCGTTTGGGCTGTTTATTTTATACACACAGTGGTCTTAATCTTCAGAAGCCAGCCAGGCCAAAATAATAAACAAAAGTCCCTCTAACTTTACCGAAAGATCTTACTAAACTACAAGAAAAGAAAACCAAAAATACACCTTCTTCACTCACTCCCTGGCTAACCCAAAACAGGAGAAAAAGGTGAAACACGAATGGCACCAACTTCCTACTAACCACTCCTAACTGTGCACTATTTACAAAGGTGACAACTAGTGTGTTTAAATAACAAAATATAATAACAATAATAATAATAATAATAATCTTTATTTTATAGAGCGCCTTTAAAAGCAGCTTCTCAAAGCGCTGTACATAAAAGAATACACAGAATAAAATACAACAATAAAAGTTAAAAAGACCTAAAACAACAAAATTGATAGTAAAAACAAGCATAAAACAATTACAAAAAGACATTAGCAGTCGAATGCAAGTTTAAAAAAAGTGTGTCTTAGAAGAGTTTTAAAAGCGCCAAGAGTCTGTGCTGCCCTGAGTTCAGGGGGAAGAGAGTTCCAAAGTGACGGTGCATAAACAGAGAAAGCTCGGTCACCCATAGATTTCAAGTGTGTTTGTGGAACAGTTAACAATTTACACTGTGAGGAGCGTAGTCTGCGATTTAGGGTGTAAGGGATTAGATAGGCAATGCGGAGCCAAGCCATGTAAAACCTTGTATGCCAACAACATGATCTTGAAATCGACACGGAACCTAACCGGGA
>JAFFST010053973.1:9236-26736 GCA_022414735.1 Noturus placidus
CATGTACACACACACCTACACACACACACATGTACACACACAAACACAGACACACACATGTACACACACAAACACATGTGCACAGACACACACGTACACACACACATGTACACACACAAACACAGACACACACACACATGTACACAGACACACATGTACACACACACATGTACACACACAGACACACACACACACACGTACACACACAAACACAGAAACACTTGTACACACAAACACATGTACACGGACACACACGCACACGTACACACACACAAGCACAGTCACACACACACACACGTACACACACAAACATAGACACACACACACAAACACATGTACACAGACACACACACATGTATACACACACAAACACATGTACACGAACACAGACACACAAACACATGTACACAGACACACACACACACACACACGTACAAACACATGTACACACGTACACACACACAAACACAAGTACACAGACACACACACAAACACATGTACACACACACACATGTACACACACAAACACAGATACACACACAAACACATGTACACAGACACACACATGTACACTCACACAAACACAGACACACACACAAACACATGTACACAAACACGTACACACACACAAACACATGTACACAGACACACACGTACACACACACAAACACATGTACACAGACACACACACACACACACACAAACACAGACACACACACACAAACACAGACACACACACAAACACATGTACACACACAAACACATGTACACACACACATGTACACACACAAACAGACACACACAAACAAACACATGTACATAGACACAAACACACATGTACAAACACACACACAAAAACATGTACACACACACCTACACACACACACATGTACACACACAAACACAGACACACACACGTACACACACAAACATAGACACACACACACAAACACATGTACACAGACACACACACATGTATACACACACAAACACATGTACACGAACACAGACACACAAACACATGTACACAGACACACACACACACACACACGTACAAACACATGTACACACGTACACACACACAAACACAAGTACACAGACACACACACAAACACATGTACACACACACACATGTACACACACAAACACAGATACACACACAAACACATGTACACAGACACACACATGTACACTCACACAAACACAGACAAACACACAAACACATGTACACAAACACAGACACACACACGTACACACACAAACACAGATACACACACACACACGTACACACACAAACACATGTACACACACATGTACACAAACACAGACACACACAAACATATCTACACACACACATGTACACACACACACATGTACATAGACACACAGACACACACGTACACACACAAACACATGTGTCACAGACACACACACATGTACACACACACAAACACATGTACACAGACACACACACACACATGTACAAACAC
Organism: Noturus placidus; assembly: GCA_022414735.1. Taxonomy (NCBI): domain Eukaryota; kingdom Metazoa; phylum Chordata; class Actinopteri; order Siluriformes; family Ictaluridae; genus Noturus; species Noturus placidus. The sequence continues at coordinate 10,727 of JAFFST010053973.1, forward strand.
ACACACACAAACACATGTACACAAACACATGTATACACACAAACACATGTACACACACACACATACACACACACAAACACAGACACACACACACAAACACATGTACACAGACACACACATGTACACACACAAACACAGACACACACACAAACACATGTACACATGTACACACACAAACACTTGTACACAGACACACACACATGTACACACAAACACAGACACACACGCAAACAAATGTACACACACACAAACATGTACACACACACAAGCACATGTACACAGACACACACACGTACAAACACACACACACACACACAAACACATGTACACAAACACATGTATACACACAAACACATGTACACACACACACATATACACAAACACAGACACACACACAAACACATGTACACAGACATAAACACACACGTACACACAAACACAGACACACACAAACACATGTACACACACAAACACATGTACACAGACACACACATATACACAAACACAGACACACACGCAAACACATGTACACACACACACATATGTACACAAACAAACACAGACACACGCACAAACACATGTACAAACACACGTAAACACAGACACACACACAAACACATGTACACATACACATGTACACAAACACAGACACACAAACATATGTACACAAACACAGACACAGACACAAACACACACACACACACGTACACACACAAACACATGTACACAGACACACACAAACACATGTACACAGACACACACAAACATGTACAAACACACACACACACAAACACACACACGTACACACACATGTACACACAAACACATGTACACAGACACACACACACACACATGTACACACTCACAAACACAGACACACACACAAACACATGTACACAGACACACGTACACACAAACAAACACAGACACACACACAAACACATGTACACAACCACACACACGTACACACACACAAACACACGTACGCAGACACACACACATGTACACACACACAAAAACACATGTACACACACACACATATACACACACACAAACACGTACACACACACAAACACAGACACACACATGTACACACACAAACACAGACACACACACAAACACATGTACACACACACACAAACACGTGTACACAGACATAAACACACACACATGTACACACACAAACACAGACACACACACAAATACATGTACACACACAAACACACACATGTACACACACAAACACAGACACACACGCAAACACATGTACACACACACACACACACACGTACACACACGTACACAGACACACATGCACACAAATACACACACACGTACACACACACACACACACACATGTACACACTCACAAACACAGACACACACACAAACACATGTACACAAACAAACACAGACACACACACAAACACACGTACGCAGACACACACATATGTACACACACACAAAAACACATGTACACACACACACATATACACACACACAAACACGTACACACACACACAAACACAGACACACACATGTACACACACAAACACAGACACACACACAAACACATGTACACACACACACAAACACGTGTACAAGACATAAACACACACACACGTACACACACAAACACAGACACACACACACAAACACATGTACACACACAAACACAGATGTACATGCACACGTACACACACACACACGTACACAGATACAGACGCACACGAGCGCACAAACTCACAAGTGTATACAGCCAAAGAGAGAGTTAAAATAAAATCCAGAGAGTGGAAATAAAGGAGACTGTGTCTATGAAAAGGAGGAAAAAGACTCGCCTCCGTGTCATCCATCTCTTCTCCATCCACCTGTCCTCATAAAAACTCAATTCTCCCTCACCTGCTCTTTCTGCTCCATCTCCAAATCCATCTTGTTTATCTCCTCCATTTCCTCCTCCATCACCATGTCCAACCATCTTCTGTTTCTTGACTGTATAATATGCCGAGTGTCTCCCACTTTCACTGTTACTGTGACCTCTGACCCTCTGTTCCTCCTGCAATCACAGAGAACCACTCGGCCCCTCCAGATGTCACCACCTACACCACAGAGCTCCCAGCACAGGTGGAGAGACCGCAGGTGTCCACTGTCCCCCGTACCACCCAGAAGTACGGCAATGCTGAGCTCATGGAAACTGGAGACGGTGAGGTTGTGTGTGTGTGTGTGATTGTGTATATGTGCGTGTGTGTGCTTGTGTGTGCGTGTGTGTGTGAGTTTGTGTGTGTGTGAGTTTGTGTTTGTGTGTGTGAGCTCTCTCTGATAGATCCTCAGATATTAGGTTATGATTAAGAGCATTGATCTGCTTCATTTATGATGACTGCATTTTCTCCACAGTCGTCCACTCGAGCTTCTGCATCTGTCATGAGTATTCAATAACATTCATAAAAGTGTTTTATTTGGAAGGACATGAAAATGAAATAATAATACAATCAAGACATTTCTTGACACTCCACTCTGTTTAAGTGTGTGTTAACGTGTGCAGTAACGTGTGCGCGCGCGTGTGTGTATGTGCGTGTGCGCATGCGTGTGTGTATGTGTGAGCATGCACATGTGTGTGTGGTGGGCGCATGGCAGATTAGTGGTTAGCACGTTCGCCTCACACCTCCAGGGTCGGGGCTTAGATTCTCACTGTGTGTGGAGTTTGCATGTTCTTCCCATGCTGCGGGGGTTTCCTCCAGATACTCCGGTTTCCTCCCCCAGTCCAAAGACATGCATGGTAGGCGGATTGGCGTGTCCAAAGTGTCCAAAGTGTATTAATGTGTGTGAATGAGTGTATGAATCACTGCGCCCGTGGGCTATCTTCAGTCATCTTGACTAAGTCTTGTCACTGGATCATGACTGGGAAGTGAGAGCGAGGCCGATGCTGCACAAGTCTTCCTCACTTTAATCCTATTCACACGCAAGTCGAGTTCCAGTTTGTGTTCTCCATAATGGAGGTGGAATTGGAAACTTCGGTCTTCGTTGAAATCTTCGGGCAAACTCCTGTGTGTATATTATCTTCAGGGGTCCCGGTCAGCAGTCGAGTCTCTGCCAAGATCCAGCAGCTGGTAAACACTCTGAAGCAGCCGAGACGGCCTCCACTGCGCGAGTTCTTTGTGGATGATTTTGAGGAGCTTCTTGAGGGTGAGTTCATGGTCTTCTTTGACCTTCTGCATTTTCAGCATTCTTCCTGTACTGTGTCTGACATGTTCTGGCTCATTAGACCATCTAAATATATTCTCATCTTGAGCAGGTTGATTAAGCTCAGTCCTCTAAATATAGAAGAATTAAATTCAGCTCTGTGTTGACTGGTGCAGTCCAGCAGCCCGACCCGAACCAGCCCCGGCCTGAGGGATCACAGATGTTGACCATGAGAGGAGAGCAGCTTGGAGTGGTAACCAACTGGCCTCCATCACTAGAGGCAGCACTGCAGCGATGGGGAACCATCTCTCCTAAAGCCCCCTGTCTCACCACCATGGACACTAATGGCAAGCCCCTTTATGTCCTCACGTACGGTAAGAGCACTCAGTACAACCTCCACTGCAAAATCACAGAAATTATGGTGATTGTGTGACGATGCTGAACATTTTAAATTAATTTAACTCCATGTCACTGTATGTGTTTATAGATATTGGTTAATATAAATTACTTATTTACTGTACTTATATTTATATTTAGCCGAAACATTTATCCTTGTCACATCGGACCAATGAAATTACCGAACAGGTCACAGTGGACCAATGAAACTGTGCGAATTAAATCAAACGCACTCACACTAAATTCTTCAGATCCGTCATTTTGCGCTTCATGAACACCCTCATCACGGAAAACACACGAACAAATGCGTATGATGCAGCTTTCAAGTTAAAGGCGAGAAATCATTCACCAAAAGTTGGCCGCATGCGAAGAGCAACTTTTGCTCAAGTCTGCCAGTGGATCCTAACAGCGTGGAGCAGTGTCAAAACATCCATCACCAACGGGTTTTGAAAAGCTGGACTGCTGAAGAGGACAGCACAAGCTCAAGGGCAAATTTGCCTTGAGACGTAAGTGACATTAAGAGTGACAACGAAAGAGAGATTGAGGAAGTGTGTGACGAAGCACGGGTTATTCTGAGTCTGTTCAATTCTGACACTGAAGAAAACGAATTAGTGGTTTTAGTGCGCAGGAGGAAGATGAAGATAGAGCAATGACTTTTCCTGATAGGCAACAGTATGTTTTTAATCAGCCGTGTTACCGGCACTGTTCGGAAAAAAGCATTTACGGTATGTATTTAATTAAAAGTTAAAAAAATCTTTCTGTGTAACATCTTTGTGTGTAAATATCTCGTGTTACAGCGTGGACACCTGCGGCTTATAGACAAGTGCGGCCTATATGTGTACAAATTTCTTTTTTCTTTTTAGTTAGTGGGTGCAGCTTATATTCAGGTGCGCTCAATAGTCCGAAAATTAGGGTACTTTATTGATAATACTGTAATATTTCTTCTCTATATTGGTATCCTCTGTGTGTGATGCTTGAATTTCATTATTGTTACTATAAATGAATTGGTGTGGTTTTTGAGTGATGTGCTCAGATTCAGGTAAACGAACTGTGAAGCATTTTATGTTTATATTTGTTATTAGAACTCTTTCTCTTCTTTTCTTTAAATCACGTGTTTGTTCTCCTGGAGAACTATTTTCAAACTATTTTTTAAATGTAGACAGCATAAAGGGAGATGAGAAAAAAGCACTCCAGGTATATATTTAATGGATAAATAATTGGATGTATGTTTTGCTCAGAGTGTAATGTGTGTGTGTGTTTGCGCGTGTGTGCGTGTGTGTGTGTGTGTGTGTGTGTGTGTGTGTGTGTGTGTGTTTATGATGTGTATTACAGGGAAATTGTGGTCACGCAGCATCAAAGTTGCCTACAATATCCTTCACAAACTGGGGACCAAACTGGAGCCCATGGTGCGGCCGGGAGATCGGGTGAGTCTCAGACTGACTGCTGGCGTTCACACTGACGTTGTTTATTTATGTCATAACATCAAGTCGAGTTCTCCAATACCTGATCAGTTTTAGTTTGCTTAATTTTAGCTGTTAGTTGTGTTTTCTTTCAGCTCACACCATTCTGGCATCATTAGTATGTTCTTTTGCTCCGTGTTTAAGCATGAGTTGGACCACAAGGACACTTTAACTAATCAGTTTGGCAGAGTCAGTGTGTTAGTCTCACTACTCACACTAGTGCTCAGCAATACAGCTAAAAAATTATCATGATATAATGTTTCATATCATTCGTTATCAATAATTATTGATAAATTTGAATCTTTTTTAAACAAACACCAGTCACATTTCTTCCTCACCTGCTGTTCAGAGTCACATGCACTGTTCATGTGGAGCGCGGCGCATGCGCACTACATGTCCCTCGCAGCTTACACACAGCGGTGTTCTGATGTTGGTCAGACGAAAAGAAACAAATAAAACTACCACACTTGTGAGCTGATGTCCTTTCTTATTTATCTCCTTTATCTCCTCAGCAGGTTCTGAACCCATTTTCGGTCTGTTCATGTGTTGTTGGTTGTTTGCTTGTCACTCGTAGCACACTATTTTATCGAGGCATATGATAGGCTCTTTATTATGCAGGGACGGTGCACGCTTGAGGGTTGTTCATGCAACTAAACTTCATGTCTGTTTACATTTTATCAAGCGTTATACTGAACATTTTTTCTATCATTGCTGATAAAGGTGAACCGTCTATAAATACAGATACTAATCACCCAGCCCTACCTCACATTAGTGTCAGACTAGTGTCTCTCTCTGCCTGTCTCTCTCTCACTCTCAGGTGGCTCTGGTGTTCCCGAATAACGACCCCGCTGCGTTCATGGTGGCGTTTTATGGCTGTTTGTTGGCTGAGGTTGTCCCGGTGCCGATAGAGGTGCCTCTGACCCGTAAGGTGAGAAGAAGACATCTTATTGTCAGAATTTCAGTCAACTGAATTTGTGCGTTGAAGCTGTGTTGAAGTTGTGTGTTGAATCTGTGTGTTGAAGCTGTGTGTGTGTTGTGTGTGATATGTGTGTGATGTGTGTGTGTGCTGTGTGAGATGTGTGTGTGTTTGATGTGTGTGTGAGATGTGTGTGTGAGATGTGTGATGTGTGTGTGTTTGATGTGTGATGTGTGTGTGTGTTTCATGTGTGTGTGAGATGTGTGTGTGTGTTTGATGTGTGTGTGAGATGTGTGTGTGTTTGATGTGTGTATGAGATGTGTGAGATGTGTGTGTTTGATGTGTGATGTGTGTGTGTGTGTGTGTTTGATGTGTGTGTGAGATGTGGGAGATGTATGTTTGTTTGATGTGTGTGTTTTATGTGTGTGTGTGTGTGTGTGTGTGATATGTGTGTGTGTTTGATGTGTGATGTGTGTGTGTTTGATGTGTGATGTGTGTGTGTTTGATGTGTGTGTGAGATGTGTAAGATGTGTGTGTTTGATGTGTGTGTGTGTGTTTGATGTGTGTGTGTGTGTGTGTGTGTTTGATGTGTGTGTGAGATGTGTAAGATGTGTGTGTTTGATGTGTGTGTGTGTGTGTTTGATGTGTGTGTGTGTGTGTGTGTGTTTGATGTGTGTGTGAGATGTGTAAGATGTGTGTGTTTGATGTGTGTGTGTGTGTGTTTGATGTGTGTGTGTGTGTGTGTGTGTGTTTGATGTGTGTGTGAGATGTGTATGTGTGTTTGATGTGTAATATGTGTGTGTGTTTGATGTGTGATGTGTGTGTGTTTGATGTGTGATGTGTGTGTGTTTGATGTGTGTGTGAGATGTGTAAGATGTGTGTGTTTGATGTGTGTGTGTGTGTTTGATGTGTGTGTGTGTTTGTGTGTGTGTGTGTGTTTGATGTGTGATATGTGTGTGTGTTTGATGTGTGATGTGTGTGTGTGTTTGTGTGTGTGTGTGTGTGTGTGTGTTTGATGTGTGTGTGAGATGTGTATGTGTGTTTGATGTGTGATGTGTGTGTGTGTTTGATGTGTGTGTGAGATGTGTAGGGTGGCTGAGGCTCAGTCAGTAGAGCGGGTTGTCCACTAATCCACTAATCGTAGGGTTGGTGGTTGGAATCCCGGCCCGGGTGATCCCATGCCGAAGTGTCCTTGGGCAAGACACTGAACCCTAAGTTGCCCCCGATGGCAAGCTAGCACCTTGCATGCAGCTCTGCTACCATTGGTGTGTGAGTGTGTCTCATTTGTAAGTCGCATGTAAATGTAAAAATGATATTTCTGTAAAAGCTGCATTGAGACAAAAAGCGCTATACAAATTGATTAATTAATTAATTATGTGAGATGTGTGTGTTTGATGTGTTGTATGTGTGTGTCTGTATGTTTGATGTGTGTGTTTGATGTGTGTGTGAGGTGTGTGTGTGTTTGATGTGTGTGTGAGGTGTGTGTGTGTGTTTGATGTGTGTGTGAGGTGTGTGTGTGTTTGGTGAGATGTGTGAGATGTGTGTGTGTGTTTGTGTGTGTAATGTGTATTTGATGTTTGATGTGTGATGTGTGTGTTTGATGTGTAGTGTGTGTGTGTTTGTGTGTGTAATGTGTGTCTGTGTATTTGATGTGTGATGTGTGTGTTTGATGTGTGATGTGTAATGTGTGTGTTTGTGTGTTTGTGTTTGATGTTTGATATGTAGTGTGTGTGTTTGATGTGTGTGTGTGAGATGTGTGTGTGTGTGTGTTTGTGTGTGTAATGCGTGTCTGTGTATTTGATGTTTGATGTGTGATGTGTGTTTGATGTGTGTGTGTTTGATGTGTAATGTGTGTGTGTGTGAGATGTGTGTGTGTGTGAGATATGTGTGTGTGTGTTTGTGTGTGTGTCTGTGTATTTGATGTTTGATGTGTGTTTGATGTGTGTGTGTTTGATGTGTAATGTGTGTGTGTGTGTGTGTGTGTGTTTGTGTGTGTGTAGGGGGAGTGCGTTTGGCAAAGCTCTGTCTGATCTTTCCTTAGTCCACAAATTCCAGGAAAAAGACCTTGAAACTGGCAGAACACTTTCTGGCTTCCTTTGCATGCAGTTCCACTCAGAATGTAATAAAAATGTTCACATTCCAGCTAAAAGACTGATCTTATTCAAATCGTTTCAGCTTTATTTATATATCACTTTTAACAGGAGACATTTTCACAAAGCAGCTTTACAGAAATTTAGACATAAGATTTAAATTTATAGTTATGAATATGTTTCATACATGTCATGTGAATTGAGAAAATACCTTTTCTTTAGGACATGTTTAACACACACACACACACACACACAGACGTTTCTCTGAGTTTAACATTACATTTACATTTATTCACTTAGCAGACGCTTTTATCCAAAGCGACTTACAAATGAGACACAAGCAAAGTGATAACAAACATCAAATGTAGGCCACGTCGCCCCCACAGTTATTCCTGGCAGGCAGCGATTTTGTTGTGTTTTGGGCGACTGTTTAAGGCATGATTTCATTTCTCTGTGTTCCAGGACGCAGGCAGTCAACAGATCGGCTTCCTCCTCGGGAGCTGTGGAGTTACTGTGGCGCTGACCAGTGACGCCTGCCATAAGGGGCTCCCTAAAGGCCCCACTGGAGAAATCCCACAGTTCAAAGGTCAGCTGTGTGTGTGTGTTTGTGTGTGTTATGGATGAGAAAAGTATTACATTCTTAAATCACAGTTCTCTTTTGAAAGATTTTGCATCTACTCACAAAACATCATAATCTGATTTTTACGATTAACAAACTTCTCTGGTGAAAATTCTATCTGCAGTTCAGTTCAGTGTTATTAGTACAGCGTGTGTAACAGCGTGTGTAACAGCGTGTGTAACAGCGTGTGTAACAGTGGACATTGTTCCAGAGCGGCGGTACAGAAATATATACACTCAGGATAGAGATGTTTAATGGAGGAATTTATCTCTAATGATCAGACAGAGGAGACGGTGGTGAGGAAAAACTCCCTGAGACGACATGAGGAAGAAACCTCGAGAGGAACCAGACTCAGAAGGAACCCGTCCTCATCTGGGTGACACGGGATAGTGCGATTATAAATAAATACACCCCTTCTATAACTGTACTAATACTACATGCAAATAGTGCAGTTGTGTAAGCAGGAAGTTCATTACAGTTTCTACAGGAAGTCTGTTTTGTTGAACGTCTCCACTGATCACTGATGGAGACTCGAGTGCAGAACTGTTTGTGGTCATTGTAGTGCTAAAGCTCTCATAGCATAACTGTTCATATGAACTGAGGTCCAAAGTCATCTTTATGGTGTTTAAGTGGAACCGTCCTCAGTGATCTCAGTGATCTTTACTCTGCACCGTGTGGAACATCCTCAGCAGCAGCATGTGACCTCCAACTGATGAGAACTCCAACAAGAAGTGAGACATCAGGATGGGTCAGGCAGGTTCGGAGAACAGACGGGGTCAGGATCACTGGCATCTCAGGAGCATCTTGCTCAACAGAAAGAGAGAGAGTTTATTAGGTATGGTTATTGTCCTGTAATGGTTAAGGAAAATGTAGATTGTGTGAGAGAAAGCAGGGACTCCTGCAAGACTAGCTGTGACATCATAACTAAAAGAGGAACACACACAAGGGATCCCTGGGACATAAGACAACCAGTCACTCCACCATCAACACACCTGGGTGAAGGTGTGAAAGTGAGGGTGACAGCATCCAAACATCTCAGTTCACCACAACACTCTGTACCTGTGATCCTCTAGATCTGCTCCTTTACCTCAGAACAAAACTATTCACAAAAATCTTGGGTAAACAAATACGTTTTCAGCCTGGGCTTAAACACTGAGACTGTGTCTGAGTCCTGAACACTAATTGGAAGGTTGTTCCAATCTACAATGAATATTAATTAGTGTATTAATGAGTATAGAGCTGAAGACTGAACATTATCACAGAGTGTGTCCATATCATCATAAACCACAAAAAAGAAATAAATCATGGAGGAAAAGAACATAAATCATATACTTTTTAAAATTTATTTTTATTTATTTATTTACCCACAGTAATTATTTTACAATTATTCTCTTTGTTTTATTCATTTTTATACAGTGAGTCTGAATCTGAAATAATATTATTCACCATATATTCTCACTATATAGAGTATTACACAGCGGTGTTACAGGCTGCCTTGTCTCCAGTAAAGCACCAATCGTTTTATTTTATTATTGATTCATTTTTTATCCTGGAGAATAAAAATGTGACCTGTGGAAATTTAAAATGAACAAACAATAAAATGCATATGTACATAAATAATTGATTTATACTCACGTTGTGACATTGTGAGACCAAACTGAATCTTTTGGTCCGGAGAGAGAGAGAGAGAGAGAGAGTGTGCGTGTGTGTGTGTGTGAAGGGCAGAAAGATGAGTGTGTGTCGCTCTAAACTGGGATGTCAGCAGTCAGCGTTTTCGTCTCAGTGCAGTGAGACAGGATATAAATAGCACACAGGAAAGGTTAAGGAGCTTATGAAGCTATTTTAGTTCTGGTAAAGAAAGAAGAGAGACAGACAGCAGAGAGAGAGACCGGCAGCAGTCACAATCAGACCATCTGTGTCACCAATAAATAATAATAATACATGACTCGTTACGGACTGTAGATAACATTTGGATTCCAATGGTTTTCATTAAAATAACAATTTTGTTCTGTAGGTTGGCCGAAGCTGCTGTGGTTCGTCACAGAATCTAAACACCTCTCTAAGCCTCCACGTGATTGGTTCCCACATATTAAAGATGCAAACAATGACACAGCCTACATTGAGGTGAGGTCCAGAACCACACACTGATTTTCATTCCATTGTTTTTCAGCTGATTTGAAAGCCAGCTTCAGTTCTGACACTTTTACTGGCTCTGTGTAAAATATTCCTCAGAATGCTGTGTATTTTTACAGGCGCTGGAGCGTGCAGTCTGTTTCCCGTTTTCCACTCGCTCTTTCATAAGGGGCATTACTCTGTTATAACCTCTCGCTCGTTAACCCGGCTGTGGGGTGAAGTGAGGAATCGATAGCAGATATGCCTTCCATTAGTGGCGTATCACAGAGTAGCTGATAAATGATTAACGTGTTTAATTCTGAAGTGAGGTTCATGACGTGGATTTTAAGATAATGGCTTTCCAGGTTACAGTGAGAGAGATCACTCGGTCACACAGGATGTGGCTGCAGGAGTCGAGAGTTATCGATCAGAATAAACTCTTAACACAGGGATCAGCACGGCAGAAAAATCTCAGACACGTGTGACAGATCTGTCAGTGTGAGAAATGTTTGATTAAAAATTTGAGAGTGTCTAAAATCCATCAATAGGAGGACAGAAAACTCTTGGGACAGCGACAACACAAATACTGTAGCGATGATGGAGAAATGTAAACAAAACATGCTAATGGACAAAATAAACACGTTTGATTGACTTTTCTCTCAGCTCCTGTAATTGTGTTTCATGCATAACATCCTTTTGGCTGTGTGTGTGTGTGTGTGTGTGTGTGTCATCAGTATAAAACCTGTAAGGACGGCAGTGTATTGGGGGTTACTGTGATGAGGATCGCTCTGCTCACACACTGCCAGGCTCTCACACAGTCATGCGGATACACAGAGGGTAACGAAACACATACACACAAACACACACACACACAGACAAAGATTGTTTATGATATGTAAAATAAATACACGAAATACACTTAGTTCTTTGTGTGTGTGTGTGTGTGTGTGTGTGTGTGTGTGTGTGTGTGTGTGTGTGTGTGTGTGTGTTGCAGCGGAGACCATAGTGAATGTGTTAGACTTTAAGAAGGATGTGGGTCTGTGGCATGGAATTCTGACGGTAAGTCTCGCTCATGATTACTTGGATGATTTCATAAACACTTTCTGACTCTCTGGTGATCTAATGTGTGTGTGTGTGTGTGTGTGTGTGTGTGTCTTTCCCTCAGAGTGTGATGAACATGATGCATGTGATCAGTATCCCGTACTCTCTGATGAAGGTTAATCCATTGTCCTGGATCCAGAAAGTGTGTCAGTATAAAGGTGTGTGTAGTGAGAGTGTAGTGAGTGTGTTTAGTGAGAGTGTAGTGAGTGTGTGTAGTGAGTGTATAGTGAGTGTGTAGTGAGAGTGTATAGTGAGTGTGTGTGTAGTGAGAGTGTAGTGAGTGTGTGTAGTGAGAGTGTAGTGAGTTTGTGTAGTGAGTGTGTAGTGAGTGTATAGTGAGTGTGTGTGTAGTGAGAGTGTAGTGAGTGTGTGTAGTGAGAGTGTATAGTGAGAGTGTAGTGAATGTATGTAGTGAGTGTGTGTAGTGAATGTGTGGCTAGTGTGTAGTGAATGTGTGTAGTGAGAGTGTAGTGAATGTGTGTAGTAAGAGTGTGTAGTGAATGTGTGTAGTGAGAGTGTGTAGTAAATGTGTAGTGAGAGTATAGAGAATGTGTGTAGTGAATGTGTGTAGTGAGTGCGTGTAGTGAGAATGTAGTGAATGTGTGTAGTGAGGGTGTGTAGTGAGAGTGTAGTGAATGTGTGTAGTGAGAGTGTAGTGAGTGTGTGTAGTGAGTGTATAGTGAGTGTGTAGTGAATGTGTGTAGTGAGAGTGTAGTGAGTGTGTAGTGAGTGTGTAGTAAGTGTGTAGTAAGTGTGTAGTGGATGTGTGTAGTGAATATGTAGTGAGTGTGTAGTGAGAGTGTAGTGAGTGTGTAGTGAATGTGTGTAGTGAGAGTGTTTAGTGAATGTGTGTAGTGAGAGTGTGTAGTGAGTGTGTGTAAGGAATGTATGTAGTGAGAGTGTGTAGTAAATGTGTAGTGAGGTTGTATAGAGTGTGTGTGTAGTGAGTGTATAATGAGTGTGTGTAGTGAGAGTGTGTAGTGAGTGTATAGAGAGTGTTTAATGAGTGTTTAGTGAGTGTGTGTAGTGAGCAAGAGTGTGTAGTGAGTGTATAGTGAGTGTGTGTAGTGAGTGTATAGTGAGTGTGTAGTGAGTGTGTAGTGAGTTTTTAGTGAGTGTTTAGAGAGTGTTTAGTGAGTATGTGTAGTGAGTGTATAGAGAGTGTTTAGTGAGTGAGTGTGTGTAGTGACTGAGAGTGTATAGTGAGTGTATAGTGAGTATGTGCAGTGAGTGTATGTAGTGAGTGTATAGTGAGGGTGTGTAGTGAGTGTATAGTGAGTATGTGTAGTGAGTGTGTAGTGAGTGAGTGTGTGTAGTGAGTGAGAGTGTGTAGTGAGTGTATAGTGAGTGTATAGTGTTTGTATAGTGAGTGTGTGTAGTGACTGAGAGTGTGTAGTGAGTGTATAGTGAGTATGTGTAGTGAGTGTATAGTGAGTGTGTAGTGAGTGTGTGTAGTGAGTGTATAGTGAGTATGTGTAGTGAGTGTATAGTGAGTGTGTAGTGAGTGTTTAGTGAGTGTGTGTAGTGAGTGTATAGTGAGTGTGTATAGTGAGTGTATAGTGAGTGTATAGTGAGTGTGTGTAGTGAGTGTATAGAGAGTGTTTAGTGAGTGTATAGTGAGTATGTGTAGTGAGTGTATAGTGAGTGTGTGTAGTGAGCGAGAGTGTGTAGTGAGTGTATAGTGAGTGTGTAGTGAGTGTTTAGTGAGTGTGTATAGTGAGTGTGTGTAGTGAGAGTGTAGTGAGTTTTCAGCTGTATTGTGTGTAATGATGAAGTGATTTTTGTCTCCTTGTGTTATTAAGAAAGAGGTTTTAGTCTAAAGTTTGTTCTGCATTACTAATGTGTGTGTGTGTGTGTGTGTGTGTGTGTGCAGCTAAAGTGGCGTGTGTGAAGAGCAGGGACATGCACTGGGCTCTGGTCGCTCACAGAGATCAGAGAGACATCAACCTTAGTTCACTGCGCATGCTGGTGGTGGCTGATGGATCAAACCCCTGTGAGTTCTTCATATTAACCTTTTTCTCTCTCTCTCTCTCTCTCTCTCTCTCTCTCTGTATATATATATCACTCTCTCTCTATCTTTCTCTCCCTCTCACTCTCTCTCGCTCGGTCTCGCTCACCCTCTCTCTCGATTCAATGTGTGCTATATTTTTTGTATTGCTGAAGTTATGTACAACAGCAGACTAAGAGAAATAGTAATTTACTGTCCCGGTGTACTCTCCATTTACTGTCCCGGTGTACTCTCCATTTACTGTCCCGGTGTACTCTCCATTTACTGTCCCGGTGTGTTCTCCATTTACTGTCCCGGTGTACTCTCCATTTACTGTCCCGGTGTGTTCTCCATTTACTGTCCCGGTGTACTCTCCATTTATTGTCCCGGTGTACTCTCACTGCCCCGGTGTACTCTCCATTTACTGTCCCGGTGTACTCTCCATTTACTGTCCCGGTGTGTTCTCCATTTACTGCCCCGGTGTACTCTCCATTTACTGTCCCGGTGTACTCTCCATTTACTGTCCCGGTGTGTTCTCCATTTACTATTCTGGTGTGTTCTCCATTTACTGTCCCGGTGTACTCTCCATTTACTGTCCCGGTGTGTTCTCCATTTACTGTCCCGGTGTACTCTCCATTTACTGTCCCGGTGTACTCTCCATTTACTGTCCCGGTGTGTTCTCCATTTATTGTCCCGGTGTACTCTCACTGTCCCGGTGTACTCTCCATTTACTGTCCCGGTGTACTCTCCATTTACTGTCCCACTGTACTCTCCATTTACTGTCCCGGTGTGTTCTCCATTTACTGTCCCGGTGTACTCTCCATTTATTGTCCCGGTGTACTCTCACTGTCCCGGTGTACTCTCCATTTACTGTCCCGGTGTGTTCTCCATTTACTGTCCCACTGTACTCTCCATTTACTGTCCCGGTGTGTTCTCCATTTACTGTCCCGGTGTACTCTCCATTTATTGTCCCGGTGTAGTCTCACTGTCCCGGTGTATTCTCCATTTACTGTCCCTGTGTAGTCTCACTGCCCTGGTGTACTCTCCATTTACTGCCCGGTGTATTCTCCATTTACTGACCCGGTGTACTCTCACTGCCCCAGTGTACTCTCACTGCCCCGGTGTACTCTCCATTTACTGTCCCGGTGTACTCTCCATTTACTGTCCCGGTGTGTTCTCCATTTACTGTCCCGTTGTACTCTCCATTTACTGTCCCGGTGTACTCTCCATTTACTGTCCCGGTGTGTTCTCCATTTACTGTCCCGGTGTACTCTCCATTTACTGTCCCGGTGTACTCTCACTGTCCCGGTGTACTCTCCATTTACTGTTCTGGTGTGTTCTCCATTTACTGTCCCGGTGTACTCTCCATTTACTGTCCCGGTGTGCTCTCCATTTACTGTCCCAGTGTACTCTCGATTTACTGTCCCGGTGTACTCTCCATTTACTGTCCCGGTGTGTTCTCCATTTACTGTCCCGGTGTGTTCTCCATTTATTGTCCCGGTGTACTCTCACTGTCCCGGTGTACTCTTCATTTACTGTCCCGGTGTACTCTCCATTTACTGTCCCGGTGTACTCTCCATTTACTGTCCCGGTGTACTCTCCATTTACTGTCCCGGTGTACTCTCCATTTACTGTCCCGGTGTGTTCTCCATTTACTGTCCCACTGTACTCTCCATTTACTGTCCCGGTGTGTTCTCCATTTACTGTCCCGGTGCACTCTCCATTTATTGTCCCGGTGTACTCTCACTGCCCTGGTGTACTCTCCATTTACTGTCCCGGTGTACTCACACTACCCCGGTGTACTCTCATTGCCCCGGTGTACTCTCCATTTACTGTCCCGGTGTACTCTCCATTTACTGTCCCGGTGTGTTCTCCATTTACTGTCCCACTGTACTCTCCATTTACTGTCCCGGTGTGTTCTCCATTTACTGTCCCGGTGTACTCTCCAATTATTGTCCCGGTGTACTCTCCATTTACTGCCCCGGTGTACTCTTCATTTACTGCCCCGGTGTACTCTCACTGCCCTGGTGTACTCTCCATTTACTGTCCCGGTGTACTCACACTACCCCGGTGTACTCTCACTGCCCTGGTGTACTCTCCATTTACTGTCCCGGTGTACTCTCACTGCCCCGGTGTACTCTCCATTTACTGT
>JAFFST010053973.1:39236-44785 GCA_022414735.1 Noturus placidus
TCCCTTACGGGCCAGACCCACAGTTCCCATAGTTCTGGCCTAGGGTGATAAATCAGCCCTCTGGCTTGTGACAGTAGGTCCCTGCCGATGGGAATCTCCCAAGGAGTGCCGTCGAGCAGGGACATTATCTCCGAGAACCATATTAGATTTGGCCAATAAGGTGCTACTAGCAGCAGATGTAGACGGTCTTGGCGAACTCTTGCTAGAACTTGTGGGAGCAGAGTGATCGGGGGGGAAAGCATACAGATGTGACCTCGGCCATGTGTGCACTATGGCGCCAGTCCCAATGGAGCTCGAGGAGTGAGGGTGAACCCCAGCAGGCAGTGTGTCGTCTCCCCGGAGGCGAACACATCCACTTCCACTTGTCCGAACCTCCGCCATATGAATTCAACCACTTGTGGATGGAGCCTCCAACCCCCGGGCCTCAGCCCCTGCCTCGACAGGATGTCTGCCCCTACATTCCAGTTGCCCGGAATGAACATTGCACTCACTGACAAGAACTTTCCCTCTGGCCAGAGAAGGATTTGTTGTACCTGCCTGAACAGGGGGCGTGAACGTAACCCTCCCTGGTGGTTGATATACAAGACCACAGCTGTGTTGTGTGACACAAGCACCACATTGTGACCTCTCAACTGAGAAATAAAGAACTTCAGTGCTAGGAATACAGTCCGCATCTCTAGGCACAGTTGCTTAATTGTGAAATGTTCACAATGCTGATAGTCAGACCCCTCGAGGGCTGCTGTAGTATGCTCTACACCCAAACACTTCACACAGAAAGCGTGTCCATCTCCTCCCGTGATGAAATGGGAGCAAGGTGTAACACACTTCCTGAAATCCCCCTCACTCATTATTTCATTCAGTTTTCTTTTCTTTTTCTAAAAAGGGATAGAAAAGTTGAGAGATATTGAGAAATATAGAGTAGCAATGAAGCGTTTCTTTTTCTTTTTGTCACACAAACAGTCTTGCTGAAGATAATAAGGCTAGGGGCGTATTTCACAGGTGCAATATATATATATATATATATATATATATATATATATATATATATATATATGTCATGTGACGTGCTTAATTGCCACTTCACCTGATCATGGCAGGCCTATAAGTAGAGGCATGATTTTACACAAGCTTCAGATACCGGTCACGCGCGCAAGGCGCTTCCCATGCTTTGATGCTAAATGCAACGTCGAAGTTCCCTTTGAAAGGGAACTCAATTTATAAAATATAAACATTACATTCATGTAATAAATAAATAAATAAATACATAAATAAATAGCTCGCTCTCTCCTTCCAAGAGCTACACAGTTTCATGGATTTTTTAAAATATTTGTGTGTATCTGGTTATCTGAGCTGAGAGGGATGTGTGCTACAGAAATTAGAATAAGAGCATTTGGAATATTGAATAGATTTTGGGCTAGATGAGGTGAAGATATAATATGTATTTTTGAGAGCAGTGCAGTAACAGAATATTTTCTAACACCAGTTACTATTGTTTATTATTAATTCATAAATGTTATTTAAAATAGTTACATGAATGATATAATGGTGAATTTTAACATGCACAAACATTTTTGTAATCACAGCATTATGGCACTTTATTTCATCAAGTCTGAATAACTCTTGGGGTTTCTGAACATTATTTTGGTACCACATTGATGTAGTTTCATAACAGTCTCTGTAAAGATTAATCTGAAAATATTCCTGTATGATGTTTTTTTGCCCCTGCTGTGATCTCTGTATTATGTGTGTGTATTATATGTGTGTTTTATGTGTGTATTATGTGTGTATTATGTGTATGTGTGAGTGAAAATTTATGTGTTTCTCTCCCACAGGTATTGACCTGATTGCAGCGTTTTACGGGTGTCTGTACGCCGGATGTGTGCCCATCACCGTGCGCCCACCGCACCCTCAGAACATCGCCACTACTCTGCCCACCGTGAAGATGATTGTGGAGGTGAGCAGAGTTTATAACGAGTTTATAAGCCATGTCTCTATCTCTGATGCCTTATTACTGCTCATGCACAATCAAACAGCTGTGTTTTAATGTCAACAGACAGATGTGTGTATGTGTGTGTGTGTGTGTGTGTGTGTGTGTGTGTGTGTGTGTGTGTGTGTGTGTGCACAGGTGAGCCGCTCGGCCTGTGTGATGACTACACAGGTGATAAGTAAACTTCTGAAGTCCAAGGAAGCGTCTGCTGCAGTGGATATCAGGGCATGGCCTCTGGTTCTGGACACAGGTGAGTCACACGCACATCTTTCTGAACAGGAGAGATTAGGTTTTTGTCGTGGTCTGTACTGTTTTTTTCTCCGCTTTGTGTAGTGAAAGCATCAGTTATGGCTCTGTGGTCACGTCAAAGATTTCATTTTAACCCGATAAATACAGATAATCTGTTATTGTGCAACATATTGCTCTTCTTTATATATCAACCTGCACCTGAACCAAAATATGACCTGAATCCTCAGGTACTAATAAATCCATGCATCACCTCTATTCAGTATATTATTTAAGCATCAAAGGTGCAGTGTGTAAAGCTGAAAAGTTTAAATACCTTTTAATAATCATATCGTTTCACATATACCATATGATGTGCAGTATTAGAGTATATGTTCCTGCTAGAGTCTTAATTTAATGCTTCTGGAAAAGAGTTTCTTCTCCAGCTGGACAGAGCTGCTTGGACCCGCCCCTTTCCTTTAATTTCTGTGTTTGAACACAAATGATGGGATTGATTTGGGAGAAATTTAAAAGTTTATAGATGTTAACAATATCCAGTTATTACGATGGCGACCAGCACGATGGAGTCGAGCTAAAATCTGCTTCTTTTTTAACACAAATTAATTTTTAAAAATCTAAGTATTTCTCATATTCTAGATGATCTGCCAAAGAAAAAGCCCCCTCAGCTATACAAGCCCTCAAACCCAGACACACTGGCCTACCTGGACTTCAGTGTGTCCACCACAGGGATGCTCGCAGGAGTAAAGGTACTTCTCTCTCCTCACACATCTACAGTTTGCTTTCCTCTCTGTGTTTGTTCACTACACACACAGACACGTAAGCACACATTAGCTGCAGCATATCGACTGATGATCTAACACACTGTCTAAGAGAGAGAGAGAGAGAGTTTCATGTATTAGTCAGAATAATTTCACACAAAGAGTTATAGAATGCCATTTGAGGACAATATTAAATGTACAAATAATCATTAACTAAATAATGAGTTATCTACTCTTTGCTGCAAAAGTATTTTCACACCTAAACCTTCCATGTTTAATAGAGTGAGTGTAGTGTAGTGTATTTTCACCTCCATCATCATATGAAAAATTCTAGGTTTTTTTTTTTTGTAGTTTTTAAAAATTTGTAGTTTTCATGCTGTAAACTACATGTGATATAGTTCAGATTTTTTCATTAATATTACAGATTATTCTGAACTATAACTAGAACTAGGGCAAATCAGCCTCCTATTCATATTCAGCTTCTTTTAGATGTTTATATACATATTTACCCTCTCCTCATTTGTACATTATCTTTTTCATTTAAACTTTATCTATTTTTTTTTTAATATCTCCTCCTTTAATGCGACATATTTTCATATTGCAGTTGGTACCAGAAATAGCAAACTGTTTTATTGGTCCTAATTTTCCTTCTCTTGGTTCTTATTTGACTGTGACTCTGAATAGCAGGCTGTTACAATTACAATTTAAATCAGAGAGACAGCATATGTGGGCAGTAGAGGGCGATATTGAAAGCGTGCTGAAGTCGACTCTGATGCTGCTTTTCTGAGTGTCTGTTTAATGCTCGTTCCTCATCGTCCCGTGAAGACATTTTGTGCTCAAGTGGACGAGGAGACAGCGCTTTATAACAATAAGTTCTCTTGCACACAGATCTTCGAATGGTTAAAAAATGTCTTTGTGCTGATCACCTTCTCGATGCTGAGAACTTCAGTTTATCACTCTACTGAGTCAGTGATAACTTTCTGTTTCTCTTCCATCCCTCCAACTTTTTTCTGTTTTCAGATGTCTCACTCTGCCACTAGTGCCTTCTGCCGCTCAATCAAGCTCCAGTGTGAGCTTTACCCCTCGCGTGAAGTGGCCATCTGCCTTGACCCTTACTGCGGTCTGGGCTTTGTCCTCTGGTGCCTCTGCAGGTCAGAGAAAGAGAGACAGAGAGAGAGAGAGAGAGAGAGAGAGAGAGAGATACATGAAGAGAGACAGTTTACTGATTGTGTGTGTGTGTGTGTGCAGTGTGTACTCAGGGCACCAGTCCATCCTGATCCCACCATCAGAGTTGGAAGTGAATCCTGCACTCTGGCTGCTGGCCGTCAGTCAGTTCCGTGTCAGAGACACGTTCTGCTCGTACTCCGTCATGGAGCTGTGCACTAAAGGCCTGGGTCTGCAGACTGAGTCACTGAAGGTAATCTACACAAATAACTATTAATCTAATCTACATTAATAAACACTAAACTAAACGTTTTCCAGGTTAAAGGCCAGTAAATTAGCTCACATTAGCCGCAGAGTGTTATTTCAGTATCAGAGTCTAGATTTATATCCTCACTCTCACTCTCAATTCAATTAAATTTTATTTGTATAGCGCTTTTTACAATAGACATTGTCTCAAAGCAGCTTTACAGAAATATCAACACAGGATACAGATTTTAAAAGTGTGAATTTATCCCTATTGAGCAAGCTGGTGTCGACGGTGTCATGGAAAAACTCCCTGAGATGTTAAGAGGAAGAAACCTTGAGAGGAACCAGACTCAGAAGGGAACCCATCCTCATCTGGGTAACAACAGATATTGTGAAAAAGTTAATTATGCATTTATATGAAGTCTGTTTGGCCTTAGAAGCAGCAGTAGTCCCAGCAGTCTGGATTAGATGAGAGCTCCATCCAGAGGTAGGACATCTGAAACGGATCAGACAGGTCCGGAGAGCAGAGAGGATCAGGATCTCTAGTATCCCCACAAGATCTTGTGTAGCTCGACAAAAGGACACAGGGAGAGAAAAGATTATTAGGACTGTGCTTAGTGTAATAGAAAGTCTAGTCAGGGTAGGCTAGAGTAAACAAATACGTTTTAATCCTAGACTTAAACACTGAGACTGTGTCTGAGTCCCGAACACTAAATGGAAGACTGTTCCATAACTGTGGAGCTCTATGAGAGAAAGCTCCTCCCCCTGCTGTAGCCTTCACTATTCAAGGTACCGTCAAATAGCCTTCATCTTTTGATCTAAGTAGGCGTGGCGGATCATAAAAAACCAAAAGGTTGCTTAGATACTGTGGTGCGAGACCATTTAGTATTTTATAATTAATGTGAGATTTAACTGGGAGCCAATGCAGTGTGGATAAGATCGGGGTGATGTGTCGTATCTTCTGGTTCTAGTTAGAACTCTAGCAGCTGCGTTCTGGACTAACTGGAGTTTCTTTTTGTTTCTATTGGAACATCCAGACAGTACGGCATTACAATAATCTAGTCTAGAGGTGACGAAAGCATGAATTAATATCTCTGCATCATGTAGCGATAATATATTTCTTATCTTAGAGATATTTCTGAGATGAA
>JAFFST010053974.1:11176-24468 GCA_022414735.1 Noturus placidus
AAATACTCCTACAATCACACTACATCACTCCTAATGAGATAAATACTCCTACAATCACACTACATCACTCCCAATGAGATAAATACTCCTACAATCACACGACATCACTCCTAATGAGATAAGTACTCCTACAATCACACTACATCACTCCCAATGAGCTAAATACTCCTACAATGACACTACATCACTCCTAATGAGATAAATACTCCTACAATCACACTACATCACTCCTAATGAGATAAATACTCCTACAATCACAATACATCACTCCTACATCACGCCTAATGAGATACATACTCTGAAAGTAATTTAAAAAACTCATTCCTAAAGAAAGTACTTCCACAGATATAAAATACTTATACAGAATATAACACACTCCTAAATAAAACCCACACACACACACACACACACACACCTGAACAGGAGCCAGAGTGGAGGAACGCATTGAGCAGGATGAGTGTGTGCAGTGGAAGAAGCTTCATCTCTTCTGCTGCAAAATCTATTTGCCTCTCTATGGTATTTGTGTCACAAAGGAAAACTGTGTACCGCATAGCACCCACAAACTCTCTCTCACACACACACACACACACACACACACACACACACACACACACACAAATGATATGCAGTTTCCTGTCTGTTGTGCTTTTTATTTTACCCCGTGTTTATTAAATACGTCAACACTGTACTGATCCAGTGTCAGTCTCATGCTACAGACACTGTTACATTTACTAACAAGCTTCTGTCTGAACTGACAGCTGGTGGGTTTTTTAAATGGGGGAAGTTTAACAGATGTCGATCAACAAAAGAGTAATTTCTAAAGCTTTCTAAAGCAATTTCTGCTACAGTGACATTGAATCACATCATGAGTATAAAGAAAGAAGAATTATTACTTATTTTATTACTCGTACTAAATAGTTTTTGATTTTGAAATGAAATACAACATAAAATAATGGAAACCTGAGTAAACACCCAATACAAATTTTTATTTTTTTATTTTTTTTATGGAAGCAAAAAATGTTATCCAGCACCTATCACCCATGTGAAAAACGAATTGCCCCCTTAAAGGTTTAGCAGCAATAACTGCAACCAAACACTGCTGATCACTGGACATCATTCTTTCACTTACTTCTAGTGTCCCGGTTTCCCCGTGGTGGCTGTAAGTAGGCACTGCACCGTTGCTGGTCATGGCGCACCCTGGTGGCCAGGTGCAGGCACTGCACCTTTGCTCTGCCGGAAGCAGAGAGCAATGACAGTATTAAACACGTGGACTTTGTTTGTTTTTGTTCTTGTCTCCACCCAAGTCTGTTTGTACACTCCATGTCCCATCAGCCACTGCTCACCCAAAGTCACATGTTTTCATGCACCTGTTTCACGTTGTGGTTAATGAGCACTAATGTGTGTATATATAGTACTTGTTTTCACGTAGTCTTTGTTTTTCGTTGTTTAGACTCACGTCTCTGTGTCATGGTGTTTATGTATAGTAGCCTTAGTGTTTGTTTCATTCCATAGTGTTTATGGTGATAAACACTTTATTCAGCAGGTAATGCTCAACCTGGGAGGTAAGCTGGCACCCAAAATTCAATCTTTGAAAAATCAGCTAACAGTAAAACGGGCCTCTCAATTGTTCTACTACTGTTCCACTAGCAAGTGGTTCATTTGTAATGTTGAAGTGCATCTTTTATGATATTGGCATTGATTTTGTGGTTTGATTCCATTCTTATTTGCAATGTTCCTATTTTATAGAAATTTGTTTTATTTACATATACAGTGGTACAATGCTGATCTCATTCGAACCTCATTGGAAATGCATTTACTGAAACAAATGTTGATGCATCTAATACTTATTTCCCTCAGTGTGTGTATGTGTGTATTTTTTTTTCAGCTACAATGCCAAAAAGAGAAACTTTGTAACGTTGCACTTTTAGAATAACATGTTTACGGATAAATTTCCTCACACTGATAGTTCAGAAGACCACATCATTAGGAAGTAAAATTTGGCAAATAATTTCACAGAATTTTCTTGACTGTGTGTACTGTATTTTAAAATTAAAATATTTCAGTTGAAATAAAATGTATAAATAAATAAATTTGGTAATAGTTTGTGTTTTTATATAATTTAATAATTTAAAGTTTACTTAATTTAACATAAGAAAATAAGTTGAGTAATTGGATAGAGCAATCGATATTACAAATGATTTTGAGTTAAATCAATTTTGAATTTAGTGCATTGAACTTAAAAATAACTGTTAGAAGGGCTGGATTGTTTAAGTTAAGTTCACTTAAGTTATTAAGTAAACATTACTTAATTTTTTAAGGCAACCACTTTCCTCAAATTTTTAAGTACAATCAACTTATCCAGATTTACAGTGTGGGAATATGTGCCATGAATTACTTTTTAAAGTAGGCTTCCTAACCTCAGAATGTTACACCAGCTGACTGTAAATATTACAGAATATACCTAAAACAGAAAGGGTCTCATTCTCTGGAGTTCTAGTTCAGGTAGCCTAACGGCATTACTGACACACCTGAAGTGCTTTATTACAGTTCTCCTTATTTTGTAGTGTTCTGATTCACGGTTCCTCTCGGTCCTGTATGATCTCGATGCCTTTGTCTCTGCACTGAGATTTCAGTAAGGTATTAACAATTTTGGCTTTCGCTTGTGGAACATTCTGGTGTGTGAGAATAGGGATTAGTTTGTGATAAATCTATAAAAGTAAATGTAAGATAAATTAATAAAGTGTTGCGAACCAGCGCTGGAGGTACATCCCTGATCTTGATCCTGGGAGTCGGGGACTGACGATTTTAAAGGACAATTAAGTGAAAAAATATATCTGTTCCTCTAAATACCCAAAGACATTTGTTTTCTGAAGTTCGTTGTTTTATCATTGTACAGCTAATGTAGAGAACAAGTAATGGAAGTCTACCTCACCCTAAATCTTAATAAAACAATGTGAGAAGTGCTATTAAAGGAATTTAATCAATGATGATGTGTTTTCTTCCTCTTATAACACAGCAATTTGATGATTATAATTTTGTATTTGTTAAAGAACGTCAAACGTTTTCCATATTATTATCGTTACAAATATTATAAAGCTTCTGTAATACAACTTTATTACTTATTAGCGATCACTAAGGCTGTAGCAATGTGCCATGTTGCGAATTGTTCTGCATTCTGTCTGACAGTTGCTGTAACTGAAACAGCAGAAAAGTGTCATTTTTAGGTGCCTTCTACAATCACGTGACCTGAAGTGTATTTTATTTTGTTTTTAAATATAATTTAAAAAAGTCCTGCACTTAAAATAAACTCCTGTCAATTTCAGAGATGCAAGTGCATGTCAAGAAAGTCAATAATCAAAAAATCCTAAATAAAAATCAGCACTTGTGTAGCAGAACATCAGCGCTCAGGATCAGGATGGAACCTCAGACCGTGAGACACAGATACTTGCTCTTAGCCTCCTGACTTATCATGACATTTAAGGACTTTCCACAGTCCCCACAGCCTGGCCCTTTAGTTACACATTTAAAATCACACTCGGGGTCACATGGCACTGAACACAAACTCATTCATTGAGTCAGTAATGGAGAAAGAATACATTTTGTACAATGTCCTGATGGCTGTGTCTGTAAACTTATCATGTGAATAAATATTTACAGGGTAATTAATAATCAGATGTTACACTGCCATCTTCTCTTCAGCATCAGCTGCTTTCTTATAAACAGGTTCATTCAGGGCTGAAAATCAAACAAGGTAAAACTTTACAAATGACATATCACAACCATTTTTATACTGTAATAATATTCTACAGTACAATCATATAATAATACAATGTGTAATATTTCTACAGTATAAGTAATTCTTTTATGATTATTGTTATTAGAGTATATTATATAGTTATATAGTGTACATAATATTAGTACAGTATAGAATAAAACAGAATTATTAGTTACTTATATTACTATTTTTAATGTTACTGGAGCATATTAGATTGTATGTAATATTTCTATAGTATAATATTAATGTTGTTTATTATACAATGGATGTAATACTACTATATTATTAGTAGGAGTGTGACCTAATATTAAAATTACTATTATTATTAAATAATATAGTATTGTAGGGGCGCACGGTGGCTTAGTGGTTAGCACGTCCGCCTCACACCTCCAGGGTCCGGGGTTCGAGTCCCGCCAGGGCCATGTGTGTGTGGAGTTTGCATGTTCTACCCGTGTGTCGGGGGTTTCCTCCGGGTACTCCGGTTTCCTCCCCCAGTCCAAAGACATGCATGTTAGGCTGATTGGCGTGTCTAAAGTGTCCGTAGTGTATGAATGTGAGTGTGTATGTGATTGTGCCCTGTGATGGACTGGCACCCTGTCCAGGGTGTACCCCGCCTTGTGCCCGATGCCTCCTGGGATAGGCTCCAGGTTCCCCGTGACCCTGAAAAGGAGTAAGCGGTTGAAGATGGATGGATGGATGGAATATAGTATTGTATTAATACTACAGTATATTATTAGTATGTACTAAAATTACTATTCTATAATATACTGTGATTATAATGTATGATTAAATGATATACTTTTTAGTTGATATTTCATCTCTACAATCTTCTATTGTCATAAAATGAAATCAGCATTTATTATTGTGATAGTGAAAAATATCATTATGTGACATGTACATTCTATTATTATAACTACGTATAATCCATCCATTTTCAAACGCTTACTCCTTTTCAGGGTCACGGGGGAACCTGGAGCCTATCCCAGGGATTATCGGGCACAAGGCGGGGTACACCCTGGACAGGGTGCCAGTCCATCGCAGGGCACAATCACATACACTCTCACACACACGTTCATACACTACGGACACTTTAGACACGCCAATCAGCCTACCATGCATGTCTTTGGACTGGGGGAGGAAACCGGAGTACCCGGAGGAAACCCCCGACACACGGGTAGAACATGAAAACTCCACACACACATGGCCCTG
Source organism: Noturus placidus (assembly GCA_022414735.1). Taxonomy (NCBI): domain Eukaryota; kingdom Metazoa; phylum Chordata; class Actinopteri; order Siluriformes; family Ictaluridae; genus Noturus; species Noturus placidus. The sequence continues at coordinate 16,161 of JAFFST010053974.1, forward strand.
GCGCGACTCGGACCCTGGAGGTGTGAGGCGGACGTGCTAACCACCAAGCCACCGTGCGCCCCTATTACCTATAATACAGTACATTATTTTATGATTTTTTTTAGACTTCCTGTTGAGCTCAAAGCAACAAACTAAAAGCAGAGAGATGTTACCTGGGTATAAAAATGTAAAAACGCAGCCACATGAGAATCTTCAGATCAAACGCATGAAGGTGAAAATTTGACCTCAGGGGTCATGGGATGCATCAAATATTTTTACAGTCTATTATTATTTGATATCAATTTTTTCAACTCCGCTTGTATCTGCTTATTAAGCTGTGATATTAGAGGAGAGACAACTGGCACTTTCGTTAAATAAACCAGAGCCAAACTCAGGAAATCCCCTGGTGTGTATCAAATCACATGCTGTCATGTTCGCTCTGTAATCATGTTCACGGTCAGGTAATAGTGTATGTCAGGTGTGTGTCTAAGAATTTTTCTACTAATAGTGTAGCATTAGAAACATGAACATTACCTTCTCCCTCTTCTGCATATGTGGGTTCTGTGGAAAAACAGTGTTTTTGAAATATTGGTATTTTCTCATAAGCTCTATGCCAAACAGAGGACTCATTTATTCAGAGCCAAGCAGCAGCAAAGAGAGTACAGTAAAGAGCATAGCTTTCCTCTGGAAATATTAGTGTCCATGCACTGAGATCTGTAAAGTTACAGAATAAAACCCGCATCACAGTTACACCATAAACACACCAAATCTGAATAGTGGACATACCTGAAATGTGGAAAGATCTTAGCGCTGTGAAAAAAACACAATTATATTTTATTAATTATATATTAGACATCGAAATACAATTGACCTGAAGCCCAGTATCAAGTCTGGACTTGTGATTTTAGTGCAAATGGTGTTATTATCATCTAAATAATATTGAATCATCAATAATAATAGAAATTAGGGGCATAATGATCCAGCTATTTTAATCAATGTATCAATTTAAAAGGCAACAGCTGAGGGAGTTCGAATCCGGGTTCGAATGGAGTAGGACGCGAAGCTGGAGGCTCCTGCTGATTTCGATTTAATTAATTAATTAATTAATTTGCGCTTTTTAGTCATATAATATACTTTAACTTATTTTACTCCTTATCTTTGCTTATAATTTGAATTTTTTTGTCACGTAAGTCAGTAGGGGATTTCTCTCTTACTGAAATCTTTAGTTTTGGTAAGGGTTGGTTAGTTCAGCGTTCTTTCCGAGTGAACCATCTAAGTTATGTGCAGATCCTGAACTTGGAACGAGTGGTTGTCTCAGCGTGGACAACTTTTGGTTATAGAGGGATACACTGCTGTCTCCTTTGGGTTATGGAGACTTTGGGTGTTTTTATGTTTAAGGGTTTTTGGGTGGAGGGGAAATCACTCCGGCTCTAATTGACTATTTCTATCCCTATGGTTTACTTTATTAGATGGTTAGTAGTAATATTGATCCCAGCACGGCTAGGACAGGCACGCCTTTTAAGATTTATTAGTTGGAACGTCATAGGTATGGGTAATCCGGTTAAGAGATCTGAGGTTTTTATATATTATATATTTGAAACTTTTAAAAACTCCGATATAGTATTTTTACAGGAGACTCACCGTTGTATTAAAGATCATGGGTTATATTGCCCTTGAGTCTTATGCCTGTTGTTGGGTTTTATAATATTTATACAACCAGTAATAGTTAGAGTAGCCATCATGTGCCAAGGTGATGGGGGGGAGGGGGGGAATGAATCATGTGTAAATGAACCACATGTAAAACTACATATAAATGAATTACATATAAATCTTGTACTCTGAAAAATGTATGAGAATCAATAAAAATTGTTATGAGAAAAAAAAATAAAAGGCAACAGCTGAAATGAATCACTGTAACAATAATAAATAAATGATTTTATTATAAATTAATTACTATGGAAAAAGTACAAACAGGTGGTGTTTAATCATTAATTAATCATTCTTAATAATTTCATGGGCTATTAAGATTAAGATTTTCCAGTAACTCTTCTCATTCAAAAATTAATGGTAGGCCTCCCACAGATTTTGAACAAAGTTTATCACAAGGGTATCAAATGAAGGCTATTAAATCGAATCCCATCATATCAACCCTCTGGCCACAACACTAAACTACAAAGGTTTCTGGGGTTTCCAATTTCTATCAGAGATTCATCTGAGGTTTCAGCACTGTCGCAGCTCTTCTGACATCTCTCCTGAAAGGGCAGCCCAAGAAACTCAAGTAGATAGAGAAAGCCACTCTGGCCTTTAGCAGTGGTTCCCATCCTCTACCATCCTGATCACTGAGATATCATGGTGGATGTCTATCAAGCTCAAGAAGGAGGATACAATACCTCCAGAATATCCTTCTGAAAGACTGTACATACCATCTGACTGAAGGAAACTGTAATTCAGTGGGTTCACACGTGGCTCCTAGTAGTTTCGTGGAAAATGTCTATATTTCAATGCTTAAAGTTTTAAGGCTTGTTCTGTCAAAGCCCAAACTACAAAACAATTTCCTTCAGGTCTCCTTGAGCCATTACCCATTCCACACCAATAATGCTCTGACATCTCCAGTGATTTCATCACTGACCTCCCAAACTCTCAAAGTAAGAACATTATACTATCTGCAATCAACAGGCTCTCCAAGTGTCTATTTTCCCGTATCTCTCCCCAAACTTTCCACTGCCATGGAATAAACACAGCTGGGTGTTCAAGTGTTCCAGCATTATTGCCTTTCTGAAGACATAATCTCTGATCAGGGAGTTCAGCTGACCTGGGTATGGGAAGCCTATTGTTCTCGACTAAACATCAATATTAGTCTGTCATCTGGATATCACCTACAATCTAATGCTCAAACCAGACGATTGGGAGGTTCCTAAGAACATACTGCTTCAACCACCAAAATAACTTCGGTTAGGTGGGATTTTGAACACTCTTCCTCAGTTTTCAATATAATTTCCTGTTTGAAATGTATATAAGGCACAATGACACTCAGTAATGTGCAAAATAAAATAACAATAACTACAACCCCAATTCCAAAAAAGTTGGGACACTGGGTAAAATGTAAATAAAAACAGAATGCAATGATTTACTCAGTACAGTACATTTTCAGTACATTTCCTCAGTTTAAACATTTGACGTGTTTTCTATGTTCTATTGTGAATAACATATGGGTTTATAAGATTTTCAAATCATTGCATTCTGTATTTATTTACAATTTACACAGTGTCCCAACTTTTTTGGAATTAAGGTTGTAAAATCAATAAACATAACAATAATTAAACTAAATAATGTCCAAATATTTATGGACCTGAGTATATATATTATAAAGTGAATCCTGGCTTTCCCTTTCAAACAAACCCACCAAACTGCTAAACTTGTGATAAAAAAGTGGGCTTGTTTAAAACATCTCTGCTTGAGAAGGCTACAGGTTAGATTTTGATTAGAGAATAGAGATTAAATTTGTATTGTGAATCCTTTGTTCTTTTTGCACACCACTACATGGTGACTTTGTTGCTCTTGGATCTGCTTCAGATTTTCTCGTAGTTTGGATTATGGAACTATATCCATGTATTCAACTCTTCAAACATCTAAAAAAAAAAATTCTTCAGCCTTCACACAATCCTGTCTTAATCTGTGCATTTTGCCTTTTCTTTTTAGTAACTGAGCAGTAGCGGCTTATGAACATAGAATTTGATGGAGTAGGATGACATTTAAGCCATTTATAAGAACAAAATTATTATGTTAAGAGTCTATAACTCATGATTCATGCTACAGGCTAATATCTAGTGAATTTTTTGTGGAACACGTAATCGGCAGTTGAGCATTGACAACACTCTATCGTCCAGCATAGTCTAGGAGATGGTTTTGAGCAGTTTAGACATTCCCTCAATTGTTTCCTTCGACTATGATAGTGATCATTGGTCACTCAAAAGAGTTAATTAGTATTTCAACAATTTTAAAGGTATGAAGTTTATGACAACTTTATAAAGATTAACATTTACTGAACGACTGAATGACAATGGACGAGCTGCCACTGTAACTGAGCACCATTTCTCATCATGCTTGACTGGATTGACAAGAATGAAGTGAAATTAAAAGAGTGTTACTGCTTTGTTTGTTGTAGAAAAAGCTGTTGTGTTAACCATGTATACAAATCTTAATGCACTATAATTAATTATATATTATATGCATGATCACTATTATCATAATAGTTATATTTTATTCACTACATACTTAACTGATAAACTTGACTATAAACTTTAGAGATCATTTTGTTGAAACACAGATCAACATTATTTTTCTTTAGACTTTGTTTGTTTCTGCTTAATTACCAGTATTATTTATCATTCATTACCACTAATCATCTTCCTCTAGTGTTTTTTGAATGTAAATATTATAGTTTATATTTCTTTGTATTTTAGCACACTTGTTTCTTTTCTTTTATTTTCCTATTTTTAAATGAACTTTATTACTTACGCTGAGCGCATCTTCGCTTGAACAGAAGAGCAATCAGGAGGCCGATGATCAGAGACCCGATAACTATCACACCAGCAATGCCGTTTCTCACCGTGCTCTCGCCAGCTGGGGAATTCCCCGGAGTATCTTATAGATAGATAGATAGAGAGAGAGTTTTTAAGAAAGGTTTACTATAGCAGAAATACTACTATTATGTTACTGTTACAGTGTTGGTAGTAAATCCAACACTATTTGCAGCCATGTGCTGAAACTAACCATTTTTTAGTCACATTTATAAATATATAAACATCTCCATATGGAAAACTTTACCATATCAAAAATTTTGTTTTCTGTGACATGTAAATGTTTTAATCTGTTAATGGTTAAAATGCAATGTATGGTAAGGGCCATCCTTTGTCACAATGCAAAGCAGTCTAAAGTCCCCTTCGCGTGATAAGATAACTTTTTTCCCCTCCATGATACAGTGTAGAAACAAAATAAAGATAAGAATTCAATAATAAGCATATGCAATTAAAAATTATATTTAAAAAAATCATCACCAGCAGAAATGTCAATAAATACGCTTTAACCGTAGCATTTGCATGATTTTTTGTATAATGCCTGTTCGTGTTTTAGCCCGAAACTAGTGCATTTTAGTGCATTTTTAAAAAATATATTACTTTCTACAGTTCAATGGTAGTAGGTAGTGATTAATACGGTGTAATTTCTATTACAGGGCTAAACTTCAGGCTTGTACATCATACGATACAATTTCAATTCACAAGTCAATGATTCGATATCTGATGATACCACTGATATCTGCTACAATATATGACATGATGATGATTTAGTAGCCTCCAATCGATACCTATGTGAGCTTTCTACCCCGATAATCTATTTACACATTTATTACAGCAATTTACATGTTTATTAATAATTATTACAAAATAGGAATTATCTATCATCAGTTGTTCATATATTTTTAAATTATAACCAATTTATAATCTGCTGTAATAGATTTATGATTGTTGTATTGATTCATTTTACTCATTTTAATCGATTAGTATTTAGTATCTAAACATCTGCACATATTCTGTCGATAAACCAGATAGAACACATCTGCAGGGTCTCGGCACCGAGATCACCTTCATATTACCAATGCTTGAGTATCACACACTGAGACCATTACACAAAGCAAAAAGGAAGAGGAGATATCACTCATCCTTCTCAACCATTATTCCTAACCACCCCAGTGATGGTAATGGAAACAAAAAGAGTTTTATTTGGAAAAATAACAAGATTTATCTGTTATCACTCAAACTGAAGTGATTCAACTGGCCAGATGTTAAAGTCTGAGATAATGGATAAGGGCTGTCATACTCAAACACAGAATTCTGCAATTAAACAACAAAACAAAATACTTTGTGCTCTGTTTGTTAATCTTACATAAATACGAATGTCTTCATTTGGCGATTACAATTGGTTTGGTTGAGAGATTAGCACAGGGCCGTCTTTGCTAAAGTTAGGTAAACTTAAATAAAATAAATTAAAGTTAAATAAAAATGTATGTAGTACATGAAGCTAAAATTAATGTTAAAGTTAATATTTTAAAGTTAAATGAGTGTTAATGTTAAAATTAATGTAATATCTGTGTAATATAAATGTATATATTAATGTATATATAATTACCCTTTATCTCCAAAGTTGATGTACTCCCTCCTCTGTCTTCTTCATATTTGTTGTTGAGGACGACGCACCTGAAAGGTGCCCAGAGTATATCGATCGTCTGGAAGCTCAGTTTGCTGGACAGAGTGAAGAGACCGTCATTTCCCTGCATGCTTTGCAGTGTGGCGCTTTTTGTCCAGTTTGTGTTGCTCTGATCAAACCAGTGGATGGTTCCTGCTGGATATCCACCGCTAGCGTTACAGTACAGATCAGCATGTTTACCATTCACTACATCTTCCGGCACAGAGTTCATAATCGGTTTGTGGTACTGGGCTAAAGAACATTAAAGAATATTCTCATTAAAAGATCACGGGATCACATGCTATGAAATACAAACAAGCAATCTTGGAAAGTCTCAGAAATAAGACACTGTATTAGTGAGATAATGTGAACAAGAGGACATTTATCTCTTACCTGTGACATTGATGGTGAATTTTACTTGATCATTACCCAGGCTGGTCCTGATGAAATACCAATATTCACCTTCATCTGAGATCGCGGTGTTATGAAGCTGTAACGATGGCCCGTTTTCAACTGTAAATCGAGAGTCTCCTGTCACTTTGTTCACATATGATTGAAAAATGAAACAGGGATTTTCCTCTCCACTCCTAGTTAAAACCACTGTGTTAATCTTGATATTCTGAGAATCAGTGAGGGACTCGATACTGCAGGAGATGTGAGTGGTCTGACCAATGACTCCTACTGCAGGCTGGCATTTCAGTTTAAACAGACCTGTTGAACAAAAAAACAAAACAAATCTGATTTTTAAAAAAACAGAATAACAAAATAAATAAATAAATAAATTTGCATTTTAATTTGAAATTACTTATTTCTGGATTTTTTTCTTGTTATTCTGTCTCTCACTGTTCAAATAAACCTACCATTAAAATTATAGACTGATCATTCCTTTGTTAGTCCCCATATATATACACATACATACATATACATATATATATATATACACACACACACATACATACATACACATACACACATATATATATATATATATATATAAAACCAACTTCCTTTCAGTCATTCACATTCAAAAAATTTACATCTGGAGTAACATTTCACTTACTCTCAGCAGACTTTCCAACACGTACAGATGATAACATCAACACAAAGAACAGGAGAGTCATTGAAGCCATGTTCCCATGATAAATCCGGAGGATTTTTACATCACTGTGATCAGGCTGAAGAGAAAGGAAAAAAGGAAAAAAATTCATTTTATTTCCCCAAGCTCAGGTACAGTGCAGAAAAATCACCAGAAAACATAATGCAAGTCATAAGGACATGACAGACCATGTGTGCTGTGTTTAAGATTTCTGAAATCTGGGTTTGATATCAGTTATATGCTTCAATACAACACCTCTTAAGTTTTGTTTAATCTCAAATTCTGTGTTTGTGAGACAGAAAATTATTATTTACTCAAAATTCATCCAGAAAGCTGAGTCACTGAACCATCAGGAAAGAGGGATTTAAAAAAAAAAAAAGTTAATAAATAAGTAAATAAATAAGTAAATAAATAAATCTCTCCATCCATCCATCCATCTTCAACCGGTTACTCCTTTTCAGGGTCACGGGGAACCTGGAGCCTATCACAGGGCGCATCGGGCACAAGGCGGGGTACACCCTGGACAGGGTGCCAGTCCATCGCAGAGCACAATCACATACACACTCACACACACACATTCATACACTACGGACACTTTAGACACGCCAATCAGCCTAATATGCATATCTTTGGACTGGGGGAGGAAACCGGAGTACCCGGAAAAAACACGGGGAGAACATGCAAACTCCGCCCCTCTCACATATACTCCCAACAGCCATAAAACAGGAGTGGGTTTTGGTTTTAGCCTTGAACAAATGAAGTGGACCATCTACAGTGGTGTGAAAAAGTGTTTGCCCCCTTCCTCATTTCCTGTTCCTTTGCATGTTTGTCACACTTAAGTGTTTCGGAACATCAAACCAATTTAAACAATAGTCAAGGACAACACAAGTAAACACAAAATGCAATTTGTAAATGAAGGTGTTTATTATTAAAGGTGAAAAAAAAAATCCAAACCATCATGGCCCTGTGTGAAAAAGTGATTGCCCCCTA
>JAFFST010053974.1:43229-56625 GCA_022414735.1 Noturus placidus
TTGGTTCCACTTCATGATTGTGTCCCACCTGTTGTTGATTCTTCACAAAAAATTACAGTTTTATATCTTTATGTTTGAGGCCTGAAACGTGGCAAAAGGTCGAACAGTTCAAGGGGGCCGAATACTTTCGCAAGGCACTGTAGATGAGGTAGCTATCATCAACCTATTGTACGATGTACAAACATTTTTGCTGATCTGGATATCGCCCATTGTGTTTACATGCTCGTTTGTTCATGTAAGAATGAATGTCACCATGTCTTGTTCGGCAAGCAGAGAGGGACGCAAATTCAGTTTAAACATTTTATTTGAGAGTCAGGCGGACAAATCCAAACCGTGAATCATAATCAGCAAATAGAACACAAGTAGAGGTCAGGCGATCAGAAAAGAGCAAAAGGAGGCATAATCCAAAATGTGGGGGATTGACCTTAAACTGTGTGAGCTGAAGCTGAACAGTAAATGAACAGCGATAAACTGAAGCGCTTTACTATCGGGTTAATTAACTCACCCACACACATCCTATGCACAAAATGATGTGAATGCACAAGTGAACTTGAACTTAGGTAAGGCACTGGGTAGAATGGTAAATCACGTTGTGAATACGCTCTTTCCATAACAACGTGCTAAAACACAGACAGTGAACAACTAAAGCATAAAGAATTCATAATACTGTATTACGGTAGTGAACACATTGTAATGTTTTATTTCAGGAGATCAAGTTTTCCCAACAAGGCCAGTTTTCACATGTTTTTTGTTGATAGGTGTTTAAGTCAATGTATACATTTGTGATTATGTAGACAATGTAGGTGATGCAGGTGATGTAGACAGGTGATGTAACAGATTAACAAACACTAATCAGACAAGAATGTGTTAGATAAGAGTCAGAGAGGAGCAGTTTATGTGTATAAGGGTCTGAAATACAATAAACATGTGTAATGCAGGTGTTCTGGCTTTGTGTTCTGCTCTGTAGTAGAGGCTGTTACCGAGAACATGTAAGTAATGGTCCAGGGCTCACTCTAATCACTCACATCTGACCCACATACTACAGTGGAACAAGCATACACACTTCAGTAGCTTCATCCAGAACAAATCATCCCCAGTCCTGTAAAAACCTTAAACACTTTTAAGCCACAACGAGTGCCTAAGCTCTGCCCTTCTACTTCTTCTTCTTCCCCACTCTCTCTCTCTCTGCTACGTACGCACAGCATTAAACAAATAACACATTTCAGCTTCCTGGAGCTAACACGGATATGGTCACTTTAGCAGGGTGAATGTATTTCTTCCTGGAGAGATAACAGTATAGACATCTAAACAAACTTTTACTATTACAGCTCTCCAGCTCACATTTCAGAGCATTAATCATGGGTCTTGCTCAAGAACAAAGAGAAACATGATTACTCTGAGCTGTAAACACTATTATTATTTCTTTGGTTTATTTCCTGCCATGCTCCATCTCTGCTAGAAACTCAGCGTGGGGTCAAGCTACCAGTGAGGGGGACTTTTTTTACAAACTAGATGTTTAACATAGATTATTAGACTCAGTCACAAGTTATGAGACTTGATTAAAGATATTTGAGTAGAGAGGTCTGATAACCTGGTTTTTTTTTTCTTTTGTTTGGATAGATTTCATTAGATTTATACATTTTACAAAGTAAGTGATATAAATATCAGTTGATACTCAAGGTTTAAGTATCTTTTCCAGGAAAAAAAAAATAGGATTGGAGAGAACCTATTACAATGACGCTGCCATGTTTTTAATGTTCATACTTTTTCTTCTTTGGCTTGACCTTTTCAGAGGTCATTTCTTATCTTAATTATTTTAGTGTTTTCATTTATCTGCTTTGCTTTTATTGACTCTAGCTATTAACTGCAACTGCTCTGAGTTCTAATCAAGGGACGTCTCATATTTTAACATTAATTGCAATTCACGCAATTTTTTAAATCCAAAATAAAACCAAGAGGATACATATACATTCAAAAATCAACCCGTATTACATGCAATATATATTCGTTCAGTTTTTGATCAAAGGACCATAAACAAAGGACCAGTTTTTCCAGCTCCACCATACACACACGTTTGTCTTAATATCCTTGTCATGACCTTCTATGAACTAATAATGCCATTAATTAATGGTGTGTAGCTTTTTATAAAACATGCAAAACACACACACACACACACACACACACACTGCTCTGGTCGTTTCTTAAAAAAAAAGAAATACACAAGCCATTTGATAACGACATCCTGCTTGTATTTCCATCTCATTTGCAATCCAGTCACATGTTTCTGTGTTTGAAAGGAATGGAAATGAACGAAAATTCAAATGAAAGAAAGAAACTAAGAAAGAAAGAAAGAAAGAAAGAAAGTGAGCAAGCTGCTTGTAAAAAGTGAAAAATTACATGAAGGGAATCAGATTAAACTACAGTTAATAATTAACAGCTGTGACGTCACGGCTCAGGATCAGGTCCAGTTGAAGGGCAATAAGTCTCGTTATGGTGAGATCTGAACAACAGCAAAACTACAACTGCGACGATTGAAATTGTGTGTGTGTGTGTGTGTGTGTGTGTGAGAGAGAGAGAGAGAGAGAGAGAGAGAGAGACAGAAAGATACTTACTGAGTAAGTGTAGACAGAAGATCCAAGCTGTCGCGGGGCTGATCAGGAGTGAGTGTGTGTGTGTGTGTGTGTGTGTGTGTGTGTGAGTGAAAGAGAGATCGAGAGAGAGAGAGAGAGAGAGAGAGAGAGAGTGTGAGTGAAAGAGAGAGAGAGTGTGTGAGTGAAAGAGAGATCGAGAGAGAGAGAGAGTGTGTGAGTGAAAAGAGAGAGAGAGAGAGAGAGAGAGAGAGAGAGTGTGTGTGTGTGTGTGTGTGTGTGTGAGTCTGTGAGAGTGTGAGAGCTGAACTACTTTATAGGAGTGGAATAATATTTTCGGTTTCAGTCTGAGTGTAGAGCTATAAATCATGAGACTTCAGTCAGGTTTGGCAGATCAGATTAAACCACGCCCATATTCATCCTGACAGAATACTGCACACAAAGTCTGCTCAGTCTGACCGGTTTGATTTTCCCACAGTTTTTCATTCAGAGAGAAATTTCTTTCAAACGTTACAACCGTGAATAATAACTGGGATTAAAATAAGACTAATAGAAATTGGTTATGAGTCCACTGGGTAAAATTCACACCTGCTACTCCTTATTCACCTTCATCATCCACATCACTTTCTCCCTGTACTTGCACATGTAAACAAACTTTCTCCATTTAATACAACCACTGATCCTCACGTTCACTTTGTAGATGTAATACTCTCACTGCACCTCCATCTCCCCCTTCTTCACTTTCCCCATATAGCTTTTCATCTTCCTTGTCACCAAATGCCATTTCATTCTCACCATCACACACACACACACACACACACACACACAGAGTGCTTCCTCTGCTTTATTCTACTTTCAGTTCAGTAGAACAGCGTTAATCTCATACACATGATCATGTACTATAACGCTAACATAATACAGTCCCTCTGAAAGTATTGGAACAGCAAGGCTAATGCTATTATTTGGGTTATACACTAAAGATTGAGATAAGATTATGAGACAATAGATCAGCGTTTTTGTTTTCATTTTTCAGTATGCAAAACAATAGGAACAGACAGTGAAATCTAGAAGTATATATTTAGTTGCATATCCCTTGCTTGCAATAACTGAATCAAGCCTGTGACTCACTGGCATCAAACTTGCTTTCTTCTTTTGCGTTGCTTTTCCTGCAGCATTTTTCAGTTGTTTGTTTCGGGGGTTCCTCCCTTCCGTCTCCTTCAGGAAGTGAAATGCAGCTCAGTTGGGTCTCAAGCTAACCATCATCTCTGAACAGCTGATCTCTGAGGATTCCAGTTGGTTTGTTTTTTTCTAATCCCACCACATTCCCTCCCCCCCCCCCACTACACTCACACACAGTTATTAGTTTCATAGCAATATTTTATTATACGTAGAAATGCACAAACATTTGAAATCTGTATAAACCCAGGAATGAGACTGATGAGGCAGGAACCTGCAGCTTTACACAGCTTTGTATACATTGTTGAAATTAAACGTGATCAGACGAGACCAAACAACCACACCGGAGTAACAAAGAGACAGGAAATGGTAAAGAGATTCAATTCGTCCTCTTCTGTAATGACAAGAGAAAAACCAGGGAGCAGGAATAACAGACAACAATCAGGACCGAGGCCTGGATTTACAAAGCATCTCAACACACAAACACAGATGCGTGAGCACACAGTTTGGTCACTGCAGACCAGATGCTTGTAAACTTTGCTCTGGATGGGGAGAAAGAGAAAGAGAGAGAGAGAGAGAGAGAGAGAGAGAGAGAGAAAGAGAGAGAGATTCAGCCTAGAATGAGGGAGGATTTGCCACCAGGAGGGTTTCTGCGTCCTGATGATTTCTCAGACGAGGCATTCGGTGCAGACTTCTCCATCTGAGTCACCTCTCCCTCCTCCACTGCCTCAACCGCCTCCACAGACTCTATGGACAGGAAGTGATCAATTACTCAAAATATTCATGCAGCTGTGAATCGGTGGATCAGGAATACAAAAAAACAAAATGACACTTCCTCTCATGTACACACACACTCTTCTAATGTCCACTTCTTCCTGTCCCAACTCCCACAGTCTCTTATTACTCCATGTTTGGTCTCAATCCTTCTGTTTGCCTCCTACTCTCTTGCATGTTTGAGCATGCAAACAAACCTACGATTCTCTCCATCTCACACTTGCTTGTATTTCACCCTCCTCAGTCTCACCCTCCTGTTTCTCACCCACCCCATGTCCCTCTTTCCTGCCGTCTCTCCCCTCTTTCCATCCCCTTCTATTAGTCTGTTTGTAGTGCAATATACATATACATAATAATAATAATAATAATAATAATAATAAGTAAACAAAATGATGCTTACTCATCTAAAATCAGCTCCAGTGCAACAGTGTTTATAACTGGAGCAGAAGTTTGGATTAAAATCTAAAACCCCAGCTATATAAATTGGAGTTTTCTTAACTATTTTCTTGAATATACAAGAGACTGTGTGAAAGTAACAGAGAGGGAGACCATGTGTACAGAATTTGCATCTGTAAGCAGTCAGTGATCATTAACATTCTTGCAAAAATAGAATGCACAGAATTCAAGCAGTGACAAAGTACACTGCTTACACACATGCACAGAAACTGAATGTGTCTGTGGGAAATGGGTAGGTGTAATGGGATGCAAGTCTGTGTGAGGAACTACTTTATAGGAGTGGAACAATTTTTTTTTGATCCCCAAGAGGACTAAGGAAAAGATCATGAACAGCGCCACCTGCAGCTCAATTAATTACCACAAGACAGCAGATTAAACAAAAAGACCACAATGGAAGGAGAGGAGTACCAGAGGAATGTGGAGGGAAATGAATGACAGGTGTGGGGGGGGACGACGACAAGTAAAACAGACAAGCACAAGGGAAGATTGGGAAAGAAGAAAACTATGGACAAACATGACAGAAAAACCATCGAGCAAAAAAATTAAATAAATAAATAAATAAAAAACACTCCACTCTACAGAAGATGAGGAAATCAAGCAACAAACAGGAAGAAAGAAGAACACAGGAAAAAAGAGGGAAGGAAAATGAGGGACCAAAATGACAAGAGGAGAAGAACAAATGAGATGAAAACAAGGGACAAAGAATAAGATGAAAAAGATGGAAAGATAAAAAAAGCAACAGGGAGAGTGATTAAAACAAAAGAAAGAAAATGAGGGACAAAGACAAAGGAGGGAGAAAAAGTTTATAATGAAGGAAAAGAAAAACAAGAGACTAATGAAAATGGATGAGAAATGAATAATAGAAAGAAAACGGAACAGGTGAAGGAAGAGAAGATGAGAATGAAGATTGAGAAAGTAGACGAGAAACAAGTGCCCAGACGACTGAAGAAAGTTTTGCTCGTCACTCACCGTTCTTTCTGTCATCTCCATTCTGTAAAGGTAATAAGATGAAGGTGACATTAGGAGAACAACTGATCACACCATGGTGCTGTGGAGTAAGTGTACAGTATAGAGATTGTGCGCATGTATGCGTGCACACGTGTATGCACGTACATATATGTGCATGCATGTGTAAGCACATGTATATACTCTGTGGTCTCACCACCACTGGAGATGAAGGCTCGTCTTGTGCATCACCGGTTTGATTGGCAGGTTGTTGGACACACCTCCTGAGTGGTGCTGAAGATTCTCCACATAGAACACCTGTGGGCTTCCCACCTGCAGGACAGAACAAAAGTTCAGGACACATCTCTGGAGGAACAGAAAAACGCCATACAGTACAGGCACTAAGTAAAACCCTTAAATCAGGAAAGGTTCTATTGGTACTGATGTTTCTTCAGTTACTACTGGATGGGTGAAGATTACACACACACCATGTAAATCTCTGCTCAACCTGCATACCATCCCTGTGCATTTCTAAACCCTGAACACATCGTGTAAAGTAATGCTGCTCTACCTGCTTAATCTGAACACAATCCAGCTTTCGGAATACCCAAGTCACGGTACACCAGCTCGGAGACCGAGATGGAAAGACATACAGACAAAATGGAGGCAAAGATAGATAAAAAGGAGACACAGATGAACAAATGAGAAGAGACAGGAAAAACAGATGGAAAGAACAAACTGAAAGAGGCAGATCAGGACACTCAAGTGAAAAGTGGAACTGGAACAAGGAAGCGCTGGAAACCAGAATAAAACATTGTCCGTTTCCTCATTAATGTCATTCTTTAACCAGAACATTATTTTTTCTTTAAGAACAGGAAATCAGATTAAAGGATACATTCTTAAAAAAAAAAAAAAAATCTAGAACACTTACAAGGTTCTTCAGTTCTCATGTGTGCATTTACAGGAAGATAAAAACCCCAGTAAAATCACCCAAAGAACCAATCAAAAAAATTAAATAAATAAAAATAAAGCCACACCCCCACATACACAGCCATCCTGACTGGTTGGATGACTTTACACTCTAGAACACTAGAAGGACCAGAGATTCTCTTCTGTGCAGAGCCCAATTTATCCACCACTTAATGTTCCCAAACACATCTCAGGCTTTTAGAAGCTGGATCTAGAACCTTCTCCAAACATCTGGTACAGAACAAAGAAGCACCTTGATGGTTTTACACACACACACACACACACACACACACTAAAGGGTCATGAACAACCCCTCTTTCAGCTCAAGTCCACCTCAATCTTTTTGAAAAATGCAACTTAAATGGGCGTGGAAAATTCAGAGACCGCATCTTCACGCACGATAATTAAAATACACTGACGAGTTATCAAAGTACTATAGTACATCACTCCCTGTGACGCAGACACAATGTAGATTTTAAACCCGGAAGACGAAAATAACGGAAAAAAGCTCAGTTACCCATTTTTCTCTTACAATTAAAATTAACGGATGCTAACGTTGTCCTATGATGCACAACACAAACACCTAAAAACCACAAAATGTAGTTTAGTGTTAGGACCTTTTAAAATGGCAGGTTTTTGTGATGTAAAAAAAAAAAAAAAAAAAAATATTCAACCAATATTGTGAAATATTTATATCAAATGACAAAACACCCAGGAGTGTTCAGAATCAACCAATCACTGTCAAACTTGTTATATACTAATTAGTATACACCTGCCAAAACTGATTAACCACAAATACAGTACAGCTGTTCCTATAGGATTTTCCTGACATCTTGGTAACATCCAGCCATGGGGACACGCACACGGAGAAAATATGGCACAGCGGTGGCACCAAGAACAGGACGCCCCTCTAAAAGGGAAAACTGGTCCGGGAGGCTGTCAAGAGGATTACAGCAACATTAAAGGAAATTGCAACAAGTACTAGTTGCTCCCTACATGCAACAATCCCCTGAATTCTTCATATCCCTGGACTATGGGTAAGGTCGCAAGACGGAAGCCTTTAACCAAATAAACATCCTGCCTCCCAAAAACCATGTGGAATTATGTGAGAGTCTGATAATAGCACAAGATACATTTGGCACAAAAAATAAAATTAAAATAAAAACCCCACCAAAAAGAACACCATCCCCACGAGGAAGCATGGTGGTGGCAGAATCATACTTTGGGGTTGTTTTTCATCAGCTGGAACTGGGGATTTAAATCAGGTTGGAGGGAAGAATCAATAGCTCGAAATATCAGTCAATTGTGACAATACCTTAAGGCGTATGCTTAAAACACGTAAGATGAAGAGGATCTTTACCTTTCAGCATTACAACGAACCAAAGCAAACCTCCACATCACCAAAGGAATGACTTCACCAAAACAAGTTCAAGGTTTTGGGATGGCCCAGCCGGAGTCCAGACGTAAATCCAATCAGAAAGCTGTGGGGTGACCTTAAGAAGGCAGTGCACAGGAGATGTCCAGATAATCTGATGGCAAGATTGCTTTTGCAAGGAAGGATGGCAAAATATTGCCAAGTCAAGATGTGCCACACTGACTAACCCAAATATATTGAAAGCTGTGAAAAAATCTAAAGGTGCTTCAACTAATTACTAGTTTAGGGGTGTGCACACTTACACAACCAGGTTTTTGAAATAAATAAGTAAATAAATAATTTTTAAAAAAATCCCCCTAAAACACTGTTGTTCACTTTAATAGGTTAAAATTTCACAAATTAAAAAGGTAGAAAAACATTCGACAATTCTCTTTGTTTTACATCACAAAACCCTGCCATTTTAACAGGGGTGTGTAGACCTTTTAGATCCACTGTATATTAAGCTTTTATATAGTAAATTGAGAGAACCTTCGATACTAAACAACTGGAGAACCTACATGTTCCTGTATAAATGTACTTCCTGTATAAGCTCACCTGGTGGGTTGTTCCTTCGATGAGCATGTGGATCCTCAGGTTCTGCGAAAATGCTGGAAGCCATTTTGTTTTTGCGAGTGGCGGGTTTCTCCTCATCAGAACCAAAGGAGATGTTGGAGCCTCCACCTGGTGGACGGAGAACCCTGAACACACAAACACAGGTTCGGTCAAAGAGATCAGTGATGTCACAGCTACACGGTCTGTCAGTTGTTCCTCTGGGGGAATCCATTGTAGAATTGTTGAGTCCTACAACAGAATGCTTCCTTAGAAAAGTGGGTTCCAAGGAGAACCGAATTCTTAATTATCCAGTGAACTCTAAATGAACTCTTGAACCATTTCCGAATGTTCCAAGTATTAAGAAGAAACTCGAGCAATAATTTTAGAGTTTCCCTAGCTTCCTAAAAAGGGGTTCTATTGGGAAGACACTGTTGAAGGGTTCTATATGCTATAGAACCTTTAATGATCACACAGCAGAATAACCAAAAGAACTTAGAAAATTTAGAAGGATTCTAAATTTCTAAAGAGCATCTTTGAACTTCAGGCTTTGAGTTAAGAATAAGCGAATAAGAGTTAAGTGAATAAGAATCTCATTGTGTTAATGACTGTACAGATTCTTTTCCTTACAACCCATATATTATGTTAACACTGGAACAGCATTAGGAGTTTTTAAAACTTTGATACTAGAATCAACCTCCAAGAACTCTAAGCACTGGGGAAGTCAGAGAATCTCATGAGCTGATGACAGCTGAGAGCAGCATGATGACTGCAGGGACAGTAACGCAGCATTGAACACCAACGCTAGTTTCGCTGGAGTCATTGGTGTCGCCGATATTGCTTTCGTTTCACCTTGTGTGGGCGTGGCCATACACAACTCTCACTTAGCAAGATCACTATTCTGTTCTTCATCCATCCATCCATCTTCAACCGCTTACTCCTTTTCAGGGTCACGGGGAACCTGGAGCCTATCCCAGGAGGCATCGGGCACAAGGCGGGGTACACCCTGGACAGGGTGCCAGTCCATCGCAGGGCACAATCACATACACACACTACGGACACTTTAGACACGCCAATCAACCTACCATGCATGTCTTTGGACTGGGGGAGGAAACCGGAGTACCCGGAGGAAACCCCCGACACACGGGGAGAACATGCAAACTCCGCATCTTCAGTGTTAAATTATTTACTTTAGTAGACATGAACACAATTTTTAATGCAGCATGACTGTACTAAAAGTCATTAAGTAACTCAAGAGTACAGATACTGAATTATTATTACCCTGAATCATGGCCTTATAACCCTCTGCTTCCTGCTCACGGACAAAACAAGGCATGCTTTAAGAAATTTGTCAGTTATGGTTATTTTAGTGTAGTGCTGCATTTTTTTTTAAATATACAAACATTTAATTTTTTTGTTTCACAAAGACCAGAAATTATGCAATCTAATTAGTCAGTGAATCAAAATACTCACTGGTGTAAATAACAGGTTTGTCAGTATTACAACAGCACTAACTATACTTATGACCAGCAGAATTTCACAATATACTGCATGTACTCATTTATTTTCGTCATATTATACGACACAACCCAACCCTACAAGCCTTTATGATTGAATTGTTTAATGCTTTCTGTGGCTGACAGGTGTGTTACAGGTGTGTGTGCTTGGATTGACCTTTGAGCATTTCAAAGTGAAGTGAAAACCATACGTCACAAAGGAAATGGAGTTTCAAAGTTTGATCCACACAAATGTCACAATAAATCATTTCAAACATGACTAAAAAAAAGCAGCAGCAGGTCATGACCTGATCCCAGGACAGATTTCTCCATGATCTCATGTGAAATGAAACTCAAATCGCTTGAACACAATCTAAAGATTGTGGGCGGCTGTGGCTCAGTCGGTAGAGCGGGTTGTCCACTAATCCACTAACCGTGGGGTTGGTGGTTCGAATCCCGGCCCGGGGGATCCCATGCCGAAGTGTCCTTGGGCAAGACACTGAACCCTAAGTTGCCCCCGATGGCAAGCTAGCACCTTGCATGCAGCTCTGCTACCATTGGTGTGTGAGTGTGCTCTCATTTGTAAGTCGGGTTGGATAAAAGCGTCTGCTAAATGAATAAATGTAAATGTAAAGATCAGATATTATTTGGATAGGATTAACGTCATGGTTTCCCCCCCCACACAAGATAGTTCCATTACGTTCACATGGCATACTTAAAATTGTTCGACACACCTCATTTTAACAGACTGATTGTTCTGTGACCTTTAGTATGTCAAAGTGCTTGTTGTAGGAGGCGTGGCCACACTTGATCATTAGCTGGTCACATGACTGTAACGCTGTAGTGTGTCCTTGTGCAAAGAACTCAATGTCCCTAAAAAGTGGTGCTTCTCGGTCACACCTCGTCTATATTTTATTAACATTCTGCTTTTTAAACTTTTTGCTTTGGAGAGAAGAAAAAAAAGGGAAAAAACGTGTTTCCTGGAGCATCTTTATAATGAAAAAAAATCATAAAACCTCTTTACAGGATATAACACAGTCTTTACCCAGATATACCAACACAGATCGGATTAAAATAAACCAATACGGAGATACTTCAGGAATGCCCACATTACCATTCTTCTACATGGGAAAACTAATCCTGTCTGAATAAGGCTTTGAAGAATCACTGGATGGAGCACGTGTGTGTGTGGGTGTGTGTGAGAGAGAGCGCACAGGGGTTAATGCAGATCCAGGTTTGATGTCTGATCACCAATCAGTGAATAAACCACTATAAATTTGTAAAACACACACACCTGAATACACATCCCTCAGCAAACACTGCGACATATTACAACTAAAATTCAAGGCAAATTCAGGTTTGCAAAAGAACATCATGATGTAGACAAAGGCAGAACCCCACCCAGTCAGGACAGAACCAAACACACAAACCACATCCTGTGCAAAGCGGCTGCTTACTGCAGTTCAGCAGGACAGAAATATTACTGAGTTTAAAAGCCAGGAGATGAATGCACTTATGTTATGAAGGTTATGAAAGAGTAAGAGGAACATGATGGATGGATGGATGGATGGATGGATGGAGGAGAGTGAAAGCAATGCAGCAGTCTCTCCGGAAACAATGGAGAAGCTAAAGTAACACCTGCAGCAACCCATCTAGACAAAAAAAAAGCTGATTTTAGATCTAGTTTTAGGAAGAACTGGGTTTATAGTCTACACCGCGGTGGCTTTGAGGAACAATAGAGATCACTGCAGATCTCTGGGATCTAATGACTTAATGAGCTGCACCTGCAAATATCTGACAAATTCATACAAAAATGGTTTAGATTATAAGCTTTGTACCGTATTAATCAAAACAATCATCTTTAGTCATGTAGTATTATAATTAGTTATTTGCTTTTGCTTTTTTTTTTTTTTTTTTACCTGGAGCTGCTTTTGGCATCCGGGTCCATGCCTTGAAACGTGGTAGTGGTCGTCATCTTTCTTTTCTAGTCTATTCTCTTTTTTTTTTAATTCCTGCACGACTTTTAACACAAAATCACCCACTGATTACAAAATTAGAAATCGCCACAACTATCCAGCTAGCTCACGAACAACCTCACAGTCTCATTTTATCGATTAAAACCCAACATCAGCGCTTCACAAAAAAAACCCCACCGCAGGCGACTGAGGTCCAAACCTCTCCATTCTGACTGCGGAAACGCCTTATGATCCGTTTCCTGAGCTCTGATTGGCCGAGGCGTTTCATATCCTCTCTCTGATTGGCTGAAACAATATTTCTGCTAGCGCCATGACTGCCGTTGAAAGAGGAAGAAGGAAGCCGCTAGTTCTGGGGTAAACTAGGGACATTCAGAAATGGCTGGACTTAGGCCCTATTAAAGTGCACTACATAGGGCATATAGAATTCTTCTACACACTACATAGGACACTCTACATCCAAGTGACGATTTAGCACCCTATTACATATATAAACACACTAAACATGGTACAACTATGGTAACTGCACACTATGTATTGTTCCATTTTGCACTACATCTTCAGGTGCTTAGGGATACATCCTTACTACATAGTGTACATAATGTCTCATACAACCTGTGTAGTACACTATAATGACCAAGTCAGCTCTATTCCCTATGATAACTTCTACACTTATGTAGACTACTCTATATCGACTCCATCCCTACTTCCTATTTTGACACACTACTTAGAGTAGATAATTTGTGCACACTACATAGGGCACTATACGTCCAGTTGACAATTTAGCTCCCTATAACCCTTATAAACATACTAAATAATGAATAATAATGACATGTGCACACTATGCAGTGATCTATTTGGCACTGAGAGCCATACATCCTTCTGCACCTATGTAGCCTGCTACAGTGCCTTGCGAAAGTATTCGGCCCCCTTGAACTGTTCGACCTTTTGCCACATTTCAGGCCTCAAACATAAAGATATAAAACTGTCATTTTTTTGTGAATAATCAACAACATGAAGTGGAACAAAATTTATTGGATATTTCAAACTTTTTCA
>JAFFST010053974.1:66317-84635 GCA_022414735.1 Noturus placidus
TATATATAGACACACACACACACACACACACCACATGTGGCATACCACATAATATTGGAGGCTTGGGGGGCTTTAGTTAAAAAAGGTTGAGATCCTCTGTTCTAGAAGTACTCCTTGGCTTTAGAAAATGCATGACTATAAGTGGACCCATTATTAATGCTGAGTTGGAGTGGTCACTTTGTCTTTGGTAGGTTTGGGGGACCTCCTGCTAAGACAAACCCTACATTCTGAATTAAATATACTAGCAGCCATAATGTGAAATAAAAAGAAAATCTCTCTATTTGCTTCAAGAATCTGTTGCTTTTATTGACAATGTTGCTGAAATTTTTCTTAGAAATCCCTCAAAGTGACTAAAGAAATACATTACTTAATGGCCTTCAAAACATTACTAAATAAAATCTATCTATAGTAAATAGTGCAGAATATACTGTATGTAAAGTTATGCACACACAGCACACTAGCAAGTTCACCAATAGAGATCATACAGTGCATAGAATATATAGTCCTTCTAAAGCCAATTATAATTTGGTTGAGCAAATTAACATCAGGTGCAGAGCACACCCAATCACACCATAACCACGCCTCTGCTGCCTCATGAGCTGCTATAAATAGGCTAAGTTTGGTTTGGAAGGCATTCTTGAAGGGTTTTAAAACGCTTGAAAGATGTTATTGAAAGTGGTGTTATGCTTGGTGATGCTGACTTACATGGTGAGTGCTTATCCTTCTATGATTGATGAAGCTGCATCAGATGACCTATGGCCTGATCTGGAGGAATCATTGCCCAAATACAAGGCTCAGACTCCAGTATACCAAACTCTTAACACTCCGTGTCCACCTTTGAAGTTACCACAGTCTCAGCAAATTCGCTCTTCAGATGTCCATAAGCTTATTTTCAAACCTGCAAGAAACTTTAGACCGGTACCTGCTTTAATGAAGTCTATATTACTGCCATCACCTCCTCCTGCAACAGCAGCTCCCTTGCCTTCTAAACCAAGAAATATAGAGCTTTTGTGCCACATTGACCGAATTTATGTGAGGGTTATGAAAAGTCTCTTTACCAGTTCAGATTCTGGGAACTATCTCAAAGTGGGAACATGTCCTGTGAATAAAGACACACCTGAGTATTACTACTTCCTCTATCCCATCAACAGCTGCAATGTTCAACGTCATGTATGTATTTCCAATTGCTTAAGTTTTGGGGAGAAATTGTTGCATGTTGTGTTGAAAGTATTCTTTTTAAGAACTGTATTTGCCACAATTCCTCAATTTCTCTTAACAGGAAAATGAAAACCGTGTCCTGTATTCAAACACGTTGTTCTATGAGCCTCTGACCAATGAACCAGTTATTCGGGAGCTACCATTTTCTGTGCCACTGGAGTGTCGTTACAACAAGTTAGGACTTTTCTCTTTCAGCATGTATAACTGAATGTGCGGCTTCTAGTATGGCTAAATGTTAATGCTTGCTTTATAGGCATTTCCGCTCCTACAATGTTGGCTACCATCCTCAAGTGGAAGCAGGGACTGTTTTCTTGAGCTTACAAGGTGGTGTCTCCCTCACAGCTGTAGATGGTAAGTCCAGTCAACCTTCCCTATATATAAAGCCAGATCTCATAAGCTTAGTATTAAATACTTCAGTGTTGGTCAGTGCTCATGTTTATCCTTTTGGGTTCATGCAAATGCATGTTAAACTAGTTCAACTTTCACTTTGTGTCATTTGGTTGAACTGAAGATGCTTTCAGTGCAATGATGAGCTGAGCCTAAACTTGTAGGACTGGGTTAACAATGTTAATGTCGTTAGAAACATTAGCCTTGTTTACATTGCCTGACTGTTCTTTCCCCACATTCCATTCTGGAAAGCTACTGGTCCTGTGAATGTGAACATTATTCAAACCCAGTAAGATGAATATCCCTTTTTGACAAAATGGCAAGTGCCTGTTAGCTGGTGAACTGGGTGTCTGCCTAATGTTTATGTAAGAGACCATTTGTCTTATGGTCATCAGAAAACCAAACTAGAGTACATTAAATGAGTTGTCTTGAGGAAGAACTGATGCTTTAGGTGAGATGTGCTTCATTCTAAAGATTAATTCTCTTACAGAGAATTGGGAACCTCTTGCTAGCTGGCAGACTTATGTGATTGGCCAGCCGATGTACTTTGAGGCCATGACTCCCCATGCTCATGCTGGAAAGAGGCTCTACTTAAGCAAGTGCTACATCACCGCGTCTCAGAACCCTGACACTACATCTAAATACACAGTGATGGACAACTATGGGTAAGGAATTGGCTAATGCTAGCCTTTTGTTTTAATATGTAGTTCCATGTGGTGTACTTGGCAGCTTTAAATAATTCTTCTCTGCAGATGCATGGTGGATGGTAAGAACACTCCTCAAAGCAAGTTTTACCCTAGTGAGGATAAGACCACATTAAGGTTCTCTGTGGGAGCCCTCATGTTTAAGGACATGGTCTCCCATCCTACAGACAAGAAGGTAAATGCATGTAATAAGCTGAGCCTGTCTGTCTAACATCCTGGTATGGAATTTAAATAACATGCTGTATGCTTTCCTGGTGTAGAGATTTTCAGCACATGCTACTTCTAGAACAGTAATGCTAAAACAACTAAAAATGTACTGCAAATAACTTTGTACACATGAGACCTGTGATTTATTTTATTTTCTCATACACTCCCAGGAAATGTTCATTCATTGTGAAATGCTTCTGGGACCAGAAATATCAACTTTAAGCACAAAATCATGTTCCTACATGGCAGATGCACAAGGGTGAGGTTCATTGTGTTGCATTATGGAAGCAAACTTTCTTTGCTTTGCATAAATATATAATGACCTGTTGCTGTGCTTTTAGGTGGTCTGAGTTGTATGGAAATGACTCCCTTTGTGCCTGCTGTGACACTTCCTGTCCTGTCCCAGATCCCTCAGGTTGGTCATTATCCATTTTGTCCTTTCCCCACATAAATGGGGATGAAGTATGATTTGTGTGAGCAGTTGAACCCTGGCTTTTTTTCCTCAGTAATTCTTGTTTAACTTCTGATGTAGTGAGTGTGGAGACCATCTCCAGCAATGCCTGGGAGGTTAAGAGTGACCAACCTACACAGAAATCAAGGGCAGATGTTCTGAATTATGCAGAGTTGGAGCTCTTCTGGGACAAGGCTGATAAAACAAAGGCTTAATGAATGCTTGATCTGTGTTTCTGTTGCGACACAATGTATAAAGTCTGACTGTTAAATTTTGGGTCTCTTATCATATTAAAAGTACTGGGATTGGGGTAGGAATGGGGGAAATGCAAGCATTTCATCTAAATTGTTCAAGCACACGACCTTTAGACATGGGCCGTGGAGCCTTTGTATTTAAGGTTTTATGTGAATATATTCCCTTTATGCTGATGTGGAAAAATTCTATTGTGTGAATTCATGGAGCAGGAACAGCATTCTTTAGTTTGAAACTGCAAAAACATGTTCCTAGACAAATATAGGGATGTCTCACCAATTACTGCAAGTCTTGGACAGTCTCTCTGTAAAGTAACTCTATCTGAATATAGTGGCAGAAAAAAGGCCTGCTCTCTCAATCGGCGGCTGTGGCTCAGTCGGTAGAGCGGGTTGTCCACTAATCCACCAAGCGTGGGGTTGGTGGTTCGAATCCCGGCCCGGGTGATCCCATGCCGAAGTGTCCTTGGGCAAGACACTGAACCCTAAGTTGCCCCCAATGGCAAGCTAGCACCTTGCATGGCAGCTCTGCTACCATTGGTGTGTGAATGTGGTCTCATTAGTAAGTCGCTTGTAAATGTAAAAATGATATTTCTGTAAAGCTGCTTTGAGACAATGCACCATTGTAAAAAAGCGCTATACAAATTGATTTATTATTATTAATCAGTATATGGTCACCAAAATCTACAGAGGCATGTGTCATAGTTCAATAAAGATTGGAAATCAAATACCTGGCCATTAAAAATTAAATTTATATGAGCAGTAGTTTATCCACTCCAAGTGGAAGTCATGAGGATATCAGCAGTGTGGAAAAGCATAAGGTGCCTTTAGAACTGACAATTGTATCTCCAGTTTGAGTAAATGACTAGCCCCCTTTATCTAAAAACATCCAGTGGAACTGAAGATGACATTCCTTTGGGAATAGACTGATTCATGCAAGCACACTTAGGTTGCCAGATAATCCAGCAGAACACAGGCTGAAAGCTGGGCCTCTTCAGTAAAAAAAAAGCCTGTTTTCAGAACCCCTAGCTAGTATGATGTAGTAAAAGATCTGAGTTTGGACAGAGAAAAGCTGCATATTGAAAGAGTACTAGTTATGCAGTGGAACACTGAAAGTGACACCTTTTAACTTTAGTTCGCATGTGGTTTTACTAGAAGAGGCATTCTCTCAATTGTACTATCTGTACATGATCCACTTGGCATTCTTTCTCCTCTTGTCCTGAATGTAACGCACATCCTTCAAGAGCTTTGTAAAACGAATTTCAGATGGGATGACTGTTTTGAAATGTTACTGAAACCCTGTTAAAGGTGGCTTTTGGACCTCAGTGAATTATCCAGCAAACACACCAACAGATGGATGAAACCGAGCATATTTGGCCAAATGCATTCAACACCATAATTTCTCTGATCATAACTTTCATAATTTCTGATGCCAACATGTACTCTTGATGAAAGGGAGAGCACTTATGCACCCTCTGGTTTATTCCACAAAAAGGAAAGCATTGCTCATAAAGAGCTATACGAAAGCACAAACATGTCCCAGTGAATATGTGGGCTTTTTCTTTGGTGTAATGAGACTAAGATTGAGATATTTGTTCAAGACACATTTTAAAGTGCTATGCGTGGTGCAACCTATTGCAGGCCAAACTTCAATTTACACCACCCCTATAGTGAAACATGGTGGTGGCAGCATCATGCTCTTGGGATGGTATTCATCCACAGAACCTAGGCTACTATTCAAAGTTGAAGGGAGAATGGATGGAGAAAAATTCTGGAGGATATTACAATGGATCCTGCTTCAGACTGCTGAAAAATAAACGCAAATGTTCTACAGTGGTCAAGTCAAAGTCCAGATCTGAGTCCCACTGAGAATATGTGGCACTGTTCGAAAACTGCAGGCAACAAACAAGATCCAATCAACCTGAAGAACGAGTGAAAATCCCAAACAACAAACCTACAGCTGTTACATAATAAAAACCAGTAGAGGTTTAACTGAAGGATTGTAAAGTGTTTGAAAAGTTTCTTTTTAAAGTATCTCCCTCTACATTTCTGTGTTTTTCCATCACAGTAAACCTGTTCATCAGGTCAGGCCAGAACTCTGATTACAAATGATTGTTGTTTAAACAACCATTAAAGTATTTATAGTATTCCTGTCATTATACTTCCTTCTCTGAAAGAAAGAAGAACAGGCCTACATAATGCTCACTCACAAGGTCACGGCTCACCCAGACTTGTTGCACTTACAGTATTACATCATCAGCTAATCGCAAGTGTTTTCTAAATAAATACTCACTGATATTATGCCATGTATATAGTGGATTATTATATGCTGAACCCTTCACTATACAGAGCTAATATTTATTTATTTACTTTATACTTTTATGTTATTGTATTTTATTCATTCTATGTAACTTCCTGCTTGGTTTCTGGAGCTGTAAACCTTGTAAGACTTAAAAATGTCTTTTTATACTATTTATAAACAGTAAATGTCATGTGACAATAAATCTAAATCACAAGTTTATATATTAAAGGTTCTTTCTTAATGAATCAGTGCTACTCAAATCATTGCCTCAAACCAACTTAATGAAATGGACAGATACTGGTGTCACACTTTCATTTCACAATAACTATGTTCAAGCCAAAGGAAGTTCAGGTAAAAAAGGGGAAACGTGTCTTACATAATGCTCAGCTGTTACATTTGATCACATTTATATCAGCTGACAGTGAGTAACTGTTAAAATCCACACAATTTCATTGTTTTTATATAAATATACAGGCTCATTCATCATGAATCCATATATCTAAATAAATGATTCATTAAATGTACTGATATACAACTTTCATCTCTCAGTAACATATGAACATTTGATCTTGTACCTAGCAGCATGACAATGTGTTTTAATATATTTAGCAGTTCTGTTTGCCATTTTGTCCAGAACAACAAGACCTGTTCCCACATGGATAAAGGGGATCAGGGAAGTCACTAGCGATTTATGAATCACCAGTTTCATCATTTGTGTTAGAGACTGATCTAATATGACTTAATACCTTATATCCAAAAAAAAAACCATTAAAGTCCACTTTGTCACCATCCAACATCAACAAAAGGCAAAAATGGCTGTACTATGTAGCCAAACTACTTTTTATAGTAGGGGGATAATGGTTAATAATGGAGAAGGGGATAATGTTTATATTCTGAAGTGAAGATTGGGATATAATAGTCGCGTATTAGAATGGGAAAAGTGGAAATAAACAGAAATCTATCAGTGTTTCTGTAATCTCAGCGCCCTCTGCTGCCTGCCAGTGGAATTACAAACAAATTAGTGTTGACTCATTTATTTTTAAACCTACTAAAGCAATGAACAAACAATTTGGTAGCTATATGCAACTTATTTAGATATTACCTAAACGAAATAATGATAAACCTCCGAATTTAAGTGAATTTGTCCAATAAATATCGATAGGCTTATACAATCTTCTTAAACAGATTTTTTAAAATACATTTCCAGACAAATCCCGCCTCCTGAATACGGATTGGCTAATTGGATGTGGAGCTGTGCTACTATTGGCTACCAACTGATCGTATGAGTTACTAGTTAATCAGAACTCAAAACGCAGAAATTGTATGGATAAATGTCGGGGAAACCCTCAAGGAAGGACTAGCTACATAATCCAGGTAGTTATGTTAGAAAAACTAGCTACACATTGACACTGCAACAAGACATCGAAATCATTTCAGACACACAGCAGCTGTCGTCATCAAAATAATAAATAAATGTTTTACAAGATTGGTATAAAATCAGCAATTTGATGCTAATCTGTCAGTTTACTCACTTAGCACAATCCGCCATATTAGCTGCATGTGAGGGAAAGTGAAAAGACACTTCATTTGAGATAAATTTCACAATAAGCACTTGGTTATTAAATAAGAATGCATTTATTTGAAACAATACAAATA
Source organism: Noturus placidus (assembly GCA_022414735.1). Lineage (NCBI taxonomy): Eukaryota > Metazoa > Chordata > Actinopteri > Siluriformes > Ictaluridae > Noturus > Noturus placidus. The sequence continues at coordinate 73,491 of JAFFST010053974.1, forward strand.
TACAAAACTGTTGTTGAAACTGTTTATCAAACAAACCAGCAGTTTCACGTTGAATCTGAGTGAAATGTGTCAGTCAGTTTGTCAGTGCTGGTGATTATCAGTGTTTCACAGTATAAACAAACGTTTTGAAAAATCACTTTATTATAAAGTTTTAACGGAAATCAACAACAATCCAACAGTGAGAAGTGTAAACACTGTCCACCTCGAGGATGCAACTCAGAGAAAGATGATTAACGTGTCTTTCTCTGCAGATCCAAATGACTGGCACAACTGTCTAAACCTGAACCACAACCGTCACAACTGTGTTCATCTCTAAACACTCACACACCCTCACACAAAGACACATCACATCTCCATCCAGTCAGGGGTGAACCCCTGGAACTCCTCCTCATTCCTCAGTCCTGATCTTCGACTCCTGAAGCTAGATCACGTTCAGAGCCAAACTACTCATCTTTCTCACTCCACCACCTCGCTGTAGTAGTAGAGTTGAGCGTTTTTGCTCAGGTTCCAGCCAGCGGCGCGGTACTCGAGCAGCTCCAACAGCAACAGGCGGCTCATGGAGCTCAGTTCGTCCTGCAAGAGGAAACCGTCTCGCAGCAGGAAGAAGAGCTCATCCATCCGCCTGGTGTTCAGCTTCTCCAGCTGCTCGCCAACACGGTGGAGCTGCAGAGCCAAGCAGTCCACCTGTCCAATTTATAAAAGCAATGTTTAGAAAAATGTTCATATCCTATGTGTCGCTCCTGAGTTTCTATACAAGAACTCATTAATAAGAACTTCGACTGATCAGCTTCGATTCGTATGACTGAGTTGCTGTGATTTTATATACGGATTATGCAGTCATATTTAAACTACTTATGTATTGCAATTACACATCTATTTAAATAAGACTAGACATTCAGTTAGGACAAATGTAACGATGCCCTATAAATGGAGAACATGTTATTGTGATATAAAAGCTATAATAATTGCATTCTCCACTTCTCAATCTCACACAGCTCCTAGTTATCATGGTATTAATGGAGCAGTGTGTAATTTCTTAGAGTCTCTGTTATTAATAAAAACATTGCCCACTCACTAACTTCAGGGCCAGAAACAATATAAAGCAGAACTGTAAAATGGAAAATGAATAAAATCCATGGCAATTATGCAACTCACAGTTCTGACAAAGAGTCTTTGAAATGATGTTATAATTACAGGTCTAGCAACATAACGTTTAAGACACTCAGCACCACCAAGATTTAGGATTTAAAAAGCACAAATAGCATAAAACTACTATGTTTAATAGACATGTAATATAAAGTAAATAAACAGGAAGTGAGACAAAATTGTAAAATGTTACTTACAAAGAAGAGTAATGGTGTGTAGTCATATTTATTTTATGTGTGTGTGTGTGTGTGTGTGTGTGTGTGTGTGTGTGTGTGTATAAAAGTGAGCAGGTGCAGTGAACAAGGAGTAAATGTGTGATCCCTCACCTCCACTTCATTAACGAGCGCATCAGGCTGAGCCAATCTGAACAAACAATCATATACCGGATCCACCAGCGCAGCCATGGGGCTGTTATTCACCTGCACACCCACAGACACAAATACACACCACTCACTAGTCACACCAATATGGTAATGCATAAATTATCCTGTACTGGCTATGATCAGTGTTAGGTAAGTTACTCAAAAAAGTAATCCACTACAGATTACTAATTACTACTTTAAAATTGTAATCTGATTACATTACTGATTACTGCATGTAAAAAGTAATCAGATTACTAATTACTTTACTTTCACATTACTTCCAAAAACCTAGAGAAACTCATAGATCTTTCAGTCATTTTAGCGCACGTCAATGTATGACATGATCAGAAAAAGTTGGATTTAATATATCACTTGCCTTGGGTGTTATCACTCAGTATGTTTACATGGACAACAATAATCCAATATTAACAAAATTATGACAATACTCTGATTAAGAACTACCATGTAAACAGCAATTTTTAATGACCGTAATCCGATTCAGGTCATACTCGAAGTAAACACAAATCGAATTAAGACATGTGGAGTACTCCTGTTATCACATTATCAATGTGTATTACAGACATGTACACACTATTCACACCTTAATCACACTATTAATGTCATGTGGGAGTTTTCACCGCATTTTGGGTTTAGCTTCTACAGAGCCATGCAAAGTACATTATCTTTCCTTATGCACTTACTTACTGGTTTAAAAAACAAACTGCATAGATCCAATTTTCTGTGAGCTAGATGACAGAATTGAGAAACGGTCAGCCAACAAGACAAGAGTGTTTCAATGTATTTACGTTTAGTTACGTAGTCATAAACCGCTCCACATGGAGAATTATTCAGGGCTCATTTTATTGACATCAGTAAGTGTAATTAAATTATATGCATTTAAAATGTAATGTGTTATCAGAATGCGTCATTAGATTACAGTAACGCGTTACACCCATCTCTGCTTATGATTTTATGTATTTTTTATCCATTTCTTATTATTATTATTAACGTGTTTGCGGCAGCAGTAATTAGCAAATTTGTGTTTTGACCAGGAAGATCATGATCAGTAATTTAAGAAGCTGATGAATTCACTGATTAAACACTACTGCAGCAACCCACACTCACTGTACCCATGAAAACACACCTTCAGACTGTCGAAGACGTTACAGAGGAGTGAGACGACACACACCCACTCGTGAAGCGACTGCTGCCGCGTCTCCTCTCGCCTCATAAACTCCTGCTGCAGCCGAGTCAGCATGCTTCCCCTGAACACATTCATGCTGCTCCGCTTCGCCTCCACCTGCCATACACACATTATATCATCATAAGAAGAAGGTGGCATGATAATAATAAAAAGCATGGAAATAAAAAGCTGATAATACTACAAAACTGAAATTGGTTAATGTGTGGTTTAAAGTGCAGCAGGTCTCACTTAATACTCTGGTGCAAGCTATAGTTACACTTTACTGACTTGGAGGTAAGCTCCACCCTGAACACATAGCTCAGCTCTGCCCCATCACATCGTTCAGCTCCAGCCACAGCTTTAACATGTCAGTGACTACGTTTACATGGACAGCAGTAATCTAATTATTGACCTTACTCGGAGTAAGACAATAACGTGATTAAGGTGTTTACATGAGTCACTTTTAAAATACTCCTTTCGTGTACCCGTTTTACATGTTATAGAACATAATTAGATTAAGGGCACAAATCATTACGTCACCACGCCGTCCAACATCCCTCCAGAATTTCACGTATTAACATACAGTTCGTCTTCGTTATGGTACTGTATACAGTTTTGAGTGTTTTTAATAAAAAAAATTTATGTACGCTTTAAGTGCAGTTAATTATTTGTCATGCAATACGTACTAATAGATAACTGCTTGAAGCCGTGGACTGCGTCCCAAACCACGTACTTATCATCTATATAGTAGCCGAGATACATGAATTTTTCCCCACAGGCCTATAGTAGGAAAGTACGCGGATTGGGACGCAGCCGTGCTCTCTGGTTCGCCGTAAAAAATTGAGCACTGTCGTGTGTGATCGTGTCCTGTCGCACAATGCGGTGAAAACGCTCACACAATGTTAATAATGTGATTAAGGTGTTTACATGTCTGTAATACACCTTGATAATGCGACTAAAACAGGAGTACTCCACCTGTCTTAATTCAATTAGTGCTTACTTCAAGTATGACCTTAATCAGATTAAGGTAATTAAAAATTGCTGCTTACATGGTAGTTTCTTAATCAAATTATGGTCTTAATCGGATTAAACGTGGATTATTTTTGTCCATGTAAACGCACTGATCGTTTAAGTGCAGTAAAGTGGGATGCCGGATTCCTACCTGCACTAAAGTACAGCAGATGTTTCCTACATCTCTGCACAGGGACGAATCGTTCAGAGCCTGGTCCATTATCAAATCACACAACTTCACCAAGTCCACTGTACCAGGGTCTGTGATTACACACGCGCGCGCACACACACACACACAATATAAAAATCCCATAAATACTGATGCACTTCAGAAACAAATTTAGAATCAAACCACCTCATACACACCAAAACACAATAAGATGACGACACACCATTACTCAGGTGTTATTTGCATGTTAGTTAGGTGTTACTTAGGTGTAAATCTGATATTATTTGACTGTCAGGTGTTCATTTAGGGTTACTGTGATGTTATCCACGTACCTGCCACTGCTGTTTTTAGCATCTGCTGTGTTTCTGGGTTTAAAGCCTGAATCTTCCACTCTTCTGTCTGCTCCATCCTGACAATCAGACAATCACTTTCCCTTTAACATACAACAAACCCATACAAAAACTTTATTAATTCTTAGATCTCACTCTTACACACACGCGCGCGCGCGCACGCACTATTTCACCCAAATAAACAAGGCGCGCGAACTCGCTCTGTTACAAACTTAACAGAAAAAAAAAACACCTCACGGTTCATCAGATGGCAAAAAGTATGAAATGACAATTAATGACCTATAACAGTTCGATTAAAACGTTATAGATGATGTAATAACTCATTAAAAGTACATGGAAACCTCCTTATGTACACACTCCGGCGTGTTACCGTATCGCCCGCAGCTCATAAGGACCCCTAGGCAACAAGAGGTAACTATAACGATCGCCTGCTTTAAAATAAAACGCACTTAAAAAAATTATCGTGAATATATTGTTTATTAATTAAATTCAAGTCAACGAATGTCAAATAATAGATGTTTGTGTGTTTTTTTTTTTGCGAACAAATTTAATGAGTTGTTTGAGAATATATGTAAATAATTTCATAACGGCATCCTGCGATGGACTGGCACCCTGTCCATGGTGTATCCCGCCCGAAGCCCTGGGATAGGCTCCAAGCTGTATAGAAGATGGATGGATGGAATTTCATAACGAGCGTAAACACTTATCTAAACTGGATGGCAGCGCACAGAGGCAAGCTTGTTCTGCGCATGCGCAGTGGTCTCTCTTATAGTTTGTGTGGTGTATCGATTAAGGATGTAAACATCTATTTATTATTCCCATCCATCCATCCTCTACCGCTTACTCCTTTTCGGGGTCACGGGGAACCTGGAGCCTATCCCAGGAGGCATCGGGCACAATGCCTCCTGGACATTACACCCTGGACATTAGACACGCCTAACATGCATGTCTTTGGACTCGGGGAGGAAACCGGAGTACCCGGAGGGAACCCCGACACACGCAAACAGAACATGCAAACTCCACACACACATGGGACTAGAACCCCGGACCCTGGAGGTGTGAGGCGGACGTGCTAACCACTAAGCCACCGTGCGCCCTATTAAACTTCCATTTATCTAATTTAAAATAATTTAACAATTAGTGACTATTTTTGTGAATAAAGATGCATATATAACGATTTTTAATAACAGGGCTCTCAAGTTTTATCAAAAGTGTGGAGTGAGATTATTTATTAGGGAAGGAGCCACTCAAATATTTGCAGCAGCGGCATCTCGGCCCACCTAATTCTCTCAAGTTTTTGCTAACAGTTCAAAGTTCAACCAACACAAATACAAATGATAACAATTGGTAAATCAGATTTGTTTAAAAACCCAGACAAATTCATCCAAATAAAATATATATATATTTTTTTATATATTTCAAAAATACAAATGTATAAAAAATAAAATAAAAGAGGAAGGAGATAGATGGATGGATGGAGGAAGGAATTTGGCCCCAAACGAGCCAACTGGTCAGCAGTGCTCAAATAACACATACAGTGGGATTACAGGAACTTGCCCTGAGCATGTATGTCAAGCTCTCTCTCTCTCCCTCTCTCTCTCTCTCTTTCTGTGTGTGTGTGTGTGTGTGTGTGTCTGTGTGTGTGTGTGTACATTTCAGCTTATGAATGGTGTTTGGTATTGTAAGATTTTGTTGCACATTTTGATGCCTTGGTGACAGGGGTAAGGGGCTCCCACTTAAAGCACTGTGGCTCAAGGCCAGCCATTTTCAAGGTCATGATGGATGATAGCGTTCCGCCAAGAGCCAAACGGTTCTTACTTTTGGTTTGGCTCAAACCCACCCTGGATAAATCTCTCTGCATCTGTATTACAGTGGGCGAAGAACTCAAACCAGTCTAGTAATCAGCCTTCCAAGTTTGCTCAAAACTGGTCACCTTTGAACCAAGGATGCCTAATTACTCTTAATTTTTTTTATTAAGATTACGTAAATGCCACATGCATATCTCTTACCCTGTTTTTCACTGATGACATCCATCCATCCATCCATCTTCTACCGCTTACTCCTTTTCAGGGTCACGGGGAACCTGGAGCCTATCCCAGGGAGCATCGGGCACAAGGCGGGGTACACCCTGGACAGGGTGCCAGTCCATCACAGGGCACAATCACATACACACTCACATTCATACACTACTTTGGACATGCCAATCAGCCTACCATACATGTCTTTGGACTGGGGGAGGAAACCGGAGTACCCGGAGGAAACCCCCATGCACGGGGAGAACATGCAAACTCGAGCCCCGGACCCTGGAGATGTGAGGCGAACGTGCTAACCACTAAGCCACCGTGCACCCCCACTTCAACATATAAAATAATAATAATTTAGCTCGAATTTTGCTATATTCCCCAACATCAGCTCTCACGCTCTTTGATCACAGGCAAGCGATTTCGTCCAGTAATTATAAAATCAAAATGCTTTTAAAAAATAACAAAAAAAATTAAGGGGTTGTGCCCTACGATGGACTGGCACCCTGTCCAGGGTGTACCCCGCCTTGTGCCCGATGCTCCCTGGGATAGGCTGCAGGTTCCCCGTGACCCTGATAAAGGAGTAAGCGGTAGAGGATGGATGGATGGATGAAGGGGTTACCTACAGCATTCATCGGATCTTACCCTTCTAACTTTCACTTCGTGTGTGCCCGCGCATCCATGTTGCCTAGTAACGAAATGCTGGCAGCGGGGACACGTAATTTACCCGGAAACAACTAATTCTTATTTCTGATTGGCTGGTTGGTGGCATTTAACTCGAGACCGCTATCAACTCGGCAGAAAACTTCACTCCGTATACCTGCGCCTCGTACATTAATTGTATACAGCGGGACAAGTTATTCCTTACTTCTCAGCGTGTGTGAGAACCCTGTTAATAATAACCTGGGCCAACAAAATAAATCAAGAAACCAAGTGAAGAGCCGCTGTAGATATTACTGCACTGTTACATATCATTATTTAACCCAATTATCTCTTATTATGCTTTTTAATTGAGACACAAATTATATTAACATATTGTTATGTATAAGTCGTGAGTGCTCAATGAACATGAACTAGTTGTGTTTAATAATACCCACATCTATCATTTGTAAATGACTATTAACAGTCAAATAGAGTAATTCATTCATCAGATTCACTCTGTTTCACGGAAGAAAGCACAATTCAGGGTCTGAAATAAAAGTGTAATTATAAAACACCAGTAGGGGGCGACACAGCACACAGCGTTCATGCAAGCAGGGACTCATTTCAGAAATTGTTTCCCTTATTATTGATTACTGTAAGGGCGCTTTAATGTTAAGTAAAATAACACCAATAATCATGGGGTGATCGTGATTAAGGATTAAAAATTTTATGACGTCAACAATATATTTACATTTTAAACGATTAACAGAAATTCATCCCATTGAAAATTAAAACACACGCAAAAGAACTAAAAAATTTTTTATTGTGAAGTCTTCTTTTACAATTCTTTGCTTTTTTTATCTGAGTCAATAAAAGTATATTGTTGTATTTTAATACTGCTGTTCCACTATATGACAGTGCAAAAAAAAAACTTCCGTATCTGAGCTATAAATATTTCACTTTGATACAAAACAAAATATTAAACTACTAAAATCTCAAGTCAGATGGTACCTTCAAGATCATCAGCTAGGATTTGTACAGTAAACATTATGACATCATTGGCCTCGTGACATCATCTGAGATCATTTTTTTTTTTCTGACAGGATGATAAAGAGACGAACGCATCACACGTCTGCTGATCCCGAACCACAAAGGAGTGATTAGTCATGATGCGGTGGCATTAAAACAGCTGCATGTGATGTGTTGTAGTGAAGAACGGTGTATGTTTTGGGACACGTCCACACTGACATCAGGTGATGTGTTGTGATGGAGTAATAATAATAATAATGAGTGGGCGTGGCCTGACTCACCTGTTCAATGGCAGTGACATCATCAGATAGGTGGATGTAGGAAGTGATGCATGCTGATGAGAAGGTCATTAAAAATTATGTTGTTAGTGATTATACGGGAGAAACACACACACGCACATACACGCGTGCACACACACACACTATTTGGAGTTGTGAGCAGAATCACTGCTCGCTTCACGTCCTTTTTTTGTGTATTTCTTTTCTTATGTTTAGTGCAGTGTGTAGTGTAGGAAAAAATTGCAGCAATTCCCTTCTAACCAATCAGCTTCCAGCACCATCCACCAATCACAGAGCAGAATTCTGCTGAGGTACTCTGTTTCCATGGTGATACAGTAGGAAGTCCTGATTTGCTTTCCTCACACTTTTCCTTTTCTCCGACTGTTTGTGTGTGTGATTTAAAAAAAATGATTATTGTTATCGTCGTTACACATACACGTGTGTTTACATGTGCTGCGTGACGGGAGTGACATAGTTCCGAGGGAACATTCCGGTCTGCCCGTGACACGCCCCCTTCCACCAGTTCGGGTCCGAGTTGTCCAGGACTTGCACGAGATCTCCGCGTCGGAACCCGAGCTCGCCGTCCTCCTGAGGGTCGAAATCGAACAGAGCCTGCACGTAGGACGCATGCTGCAACACACACACACACACACACACACACACACACACACACTTTATTAGCACTTTATTAACACTCTTTATTACCATTAAATTGAAGGGAATATGAGAAAAACCCTGACTGATGCCTTAATCAAGCTTCTTGATTGACCGAGCGCTAAACAGTGACGAGGGGGCGTGGCCCGGCTCACCTGTGGCACCTGTTCGATGTCACGCAGGAAGATGGGCTGGTTTCGGGAGACGGATGTGGAACGGTGATAATCCACCAGAGAGTTCAGAGAGTTAAACTTCACCACCCACAGGAAGTACTTCCCCGCTCCATCCCTCAGAACCTTAAAGTGCTGCACGTCGTTCCCAAACCTGAGAGAGAGGGAGCGAGAGAAAAGAGAGACAGAGAAAAAGAGGGGGGGGGGACCGAGAAAGAGGGAGAGAAAAAGGGTGGGTGGGAGAGGGAGAGGAGACAGAGAGAAGAGAGGGGGAGAGAGAGAGAGACAGAGAAAAAGAGGGGTGGGTGAGGGAGAGAGAGAACACTTTTGGAATAAAAATTGAATAAATTTGGAAGAAAAAAATGAAATATGGAGAATAAATCTTTGTTACTAAATGTGTTTAGGATGTGAAAGAGCTGGGAACTGAACTGAATTCATTAAAGAATAGAGAATTAAGCATTACACTCGGAGTAGAATGTAGAATGATTTCAAAGTAGAAAATAAAGTCAGTATTTCTGATTCATTTCTAATCAGGAATCAGAATAGAACAGAACTTAAAAAAAAGAAACAAAATAATAAGATCATAACAAAAAATAGAAATGCAGACTAAACAACAAAATAAAAATACTAATTAAAATAAATACAAAATTATGAAAATCCAAATAACTCAGCTTTATAATCCAAATAGTTTTTATATTTTAGGACGTGAAAATAGAACTGAATTCAGTATGAAATAAAATGCCGAATTAAGACTGTAATATACGGTGTCTATTACAATATAATAAACAGTAAAAGAATTTAGAAATTAGAATACGGGAATAGAGCTGAAGTAAAGAATAGAGTTGAGACTAGAATAATAAAGTGCATACTTGACGGAGAGAGAGAAATCTCCCGGTGCACTCTCACTCTCTCGGATGAGAAATGCTCCATCGTGTCTCTGTTTGTTCAGCATCTCCTCCGCCTTCGCCCGCGGAATCTTCCCGTAAAACCACCTGTGTGTGTGTGTGTGTGTTTGGGAAAAAGCCACAGACAAACCACACTGAGGTTATAATGAGACACAGTGATGTGAGTTTAGAGATTTTGCCAATGATAATTGATTAGTTTCAGTGTTTAATGTTTAATGACTGATGTAGTAAATGTTGCAGCGGTGAAGCGGGACTCACGGGTGTGACTTCATCTCAATGTAGTTTTTGGGGATAAAGCCTTCTTTCCCGTACAGCTCGGCTTTATACCAGTTCTGATCGCATTCTTCATTTAACACCTGAACCATAAACACAGAAGAGCCGAGAATAAACACATCGTTTACAAAAAACATTCACCTGGCCCTCACATCCTCTTTACCAACTCTTACACACACACACACACACACACACACACACACACGTTTGTGAGAAAACACGTTCGGAAAACTGCGTAACACTCCAGAATTCTTGTTTTGGTTTACATGGGCCACCTGTCAATCATTTTATACACACCCCCCCAACACAACCTCACTCCACCTCTCTCTTACTATATTCAGAAAGAAAAATAACATGGCTGAGATCAGTAACGAGGTAGAGTGCACCTGTGTAGTGAGCGAGTGTAGTGAACAAGAAGTGGTTTGGGAATGGGCGGCGCTGGCTGTCGGAGGCGGGAATGTTTTTAGCGCCGCAACATGAAAAAAATAGCTGAGAGAGAAGACCTCAATTAACATAATCCCATTTTCTACATGAGAAAGAAAGATATGGAGGAGAGAGAGACAGAGATGCGGGAGAGAGACAGAGAGAGACAGAGAGAGACAGCGATGGGGAAGAGATTTATGCAAAACCTGACCCAGTTTCTGTACAAACAAGACACACACACACACACACACACACACACACACACACACACACATAATCACATACAAACAAACAGAAACATCCATCCATATAATCTCAAATGAATACACACAACCACACACACACAAATACACACTCTCACATGAATACACACATATATACTCTCACATTAACACACTCACTCACATTAACACACAATGAGCTGCAAGCTTTCTTTACCACCGAATAATGAGAGAATAAACATACATTCTCCTCAGCCTTTCCCTCTCCCCTCGCTCCCCCTCCCTCTCTCTTTCCTTCCCCCCTCCCT